>PVJN01032109.1:0-24372 GCA_004026805.1 Lasiurus borealis | reverse complement strand
AGAGTACCAAGGAGTTGGCAATGTTGAGGGGAAAGCACATGTATAATGAAAGGCTGATGAATTTACTAGAATTTCAGTCACCTGCAGTTTTAAATATTTACATCTTTTCAGGGAGATCTGTCACTTGTCTTCAATATTACATGTCTGAATTAAATGAGTTATAAGGTTCAGTATTTGAAATTTTTAAGCAGAGGATATAAGATGTTTGAAATCTTAAAAGCCCCACAACCCTTACAATTGCAGTATTAACTAAAATGAAAAAATGTGATGTGGAATCCTTTTCTTTCAATGAAAAATTATTTGGAATTTGACATATATACATCAAGCCTCAAATCCAATACTTGTCACTGCATTTAGACAGGAGGAGGAGAAGGAAGAGGAGGAAGAGGAGGAGGGGCTATTAAGCTGTGCAAGAAAACTTTCTGAGTTTTCAAACTGCTTTGGAGTAGATGTACAACCATTTTCTGATGCCTGTGTTCTTAATCATCTCATTTTGGTATTCTCCTGAAATCTTTCAACTCCTGATTTTTTCTTTCTCTCTAGATATGGCTGCAGAGGGAAATTCTATGAATATGCCTTGTGTTCTTCCTAATTGTATGACTTGGCTAACTTGGATCCTTTAGCCTCCAGAGCCTACCCTGTACCCTCTCCATCTCTCCTATTACTGAAGTCTTGTCCATTTTCAGACCCTTTCCTTTGAATTTTTCTCAGTCTTCTATGTGAAATTAATTTGTCTCTTTGGATTTCTAAAGCCCTCTGCCTGGACCTCTCCATTGGTACAAAATGGCCCTGTTATAATCACCCATAAAAAGAGTTCTTCCTGGTCTGACACTTCCTAGCTGTGTGACCTCAGGCAAGATATTCAACCTCTCTGTGTCTCAACTACCCCATAAGGGCTGTTAGAAGAACTTAAAGAATTATGTACAACGTATCTGAATATTAGAATAGTACCTAACTATTTTAGTATCTAAATATTACCATATATATCTATAACTAAGAAAAGCCTAGGTGGTCCTTGTGGCCTCACTTGTGACATCATCACAAGATGCCTGCCACAAGATGGCCATGTGCACAATGGAGGCGGGGCCTGGCAGCCACTCAGCCTGGTAAGGAGGAGGCTGGTCCCTGCGTCTCTGCCCCCTCACACACAGAGGAGGCGGGTCGCAGCAGGGAAGGGCAGTTGGGGGCGATCAGGCTGGCAGGGGAGCAGTTAGGCATCAATCAGGCTGGCAGGGGAGCAATTAGGGGGCGATCAGGTTGGCAGGCAGAAGCAGTTAGGGGCAATCAGGCAGGCAAGTGGTTAAGAGCCAGCGGTCCCCGGATTGTAAGAAGGATGTCCGACTGCTAGTTTAGGCCCAATTCCACAGGCAGTCGGACATCCCCTGAGGGTCCCAGACTGGAGAGGGTGCTGGCCCAACTGAGGGGGACTCCCCCAACACTCCTGTGTACTGGGCCTCTAATGTGTGTATGTGTGTGTGTGTGTGTGTGTGTGTGTGTGTGTGTGTGTGTGTATCTCTTACCTAATAGAAAAACATGTAAATTGACCGTACCTCTGCTACACCCCTAGCCAATTAGAGTGAGTATGCAAATTAACCCAACAAAGATGGTACATTGGCGCCCGGTGCCTAGATCCTGGGAACTCTGGGGTAGGCCCCGTGTGGTCCTTGAACAGCCTAGGAAGGGCCTGAGCCAGGGGGCTCCTGGGCAGGGCCAAGCTTGCGATCAGAGCAGAGAGGGCAGGGGTGGAGCCAGTGATTGGAGAGAGCTAGGGGTCCTCTGCCTAGGCCTAATGCTTCGGCCAGAGGCTTTAGTCCTGGGCAGGGGTGGAGCCATCAATCTGAGAGAGCTGGGAGGCCCCTGCTCAGGCCTAGCCCATGATGGGTGCCAACTACAGAGGAAACACCTTTTCTGACTGCTCATTGGCTAAGCTTCCTGTATGCCACAGGTAATATTCTTAGTAAGTTATGTAATTAGAATCCAAAAAGGTGATCTAGAGTTTTTCTTTTGGAGAAAAAAATGAAGGTCCACTGCTGGAGGGCTAAGAAATATCATATCCTGCCTTAGCCTGTTTGGCTCAGTGGGTAATGCCTTGGCTTGCCAACCACAGGGTCTGGGTTCAATTCTGATCAAGGGCATGGGGCCCAGGTCAGGGATCTTGCAGGAGGCAACCAATCAAAGTGTCCCTTTCACTATGATGTTTCTCTCTTGTCTTTTCCTTTCTCTTCCACATTCTCTAAAAGTCAATGGAAACATATCCCCAAGTGAGGATAAATAAATAAAAAAAAGGAAGAAAGAAATGTCATATCCTATTAAAGACACATCTTGAAAATGCCTAAAGAAAGTTGTCATCTTTTCATGGTGAAAGGACTGGAGTCCATGTTGATGAAAACATCTTGGTGGCTGTGGTGACTGGCAGTGGCTGCAGCAGCAGGGTGATGGGGCTGGCGCCTTCCTCTGATCAGTCCAGTTGCCTCCCACAAAGAGCATCAGGATCCATCAGTAGGACATCCCCTGAGGGCTCCCAGTATGTGAGAGGGGGCAGGTTGGGCTGAAGGACCCTCTACTGCCAGTGCATAAATTTCATGCATCAGGCCCTGTGTATATGTGTGTGTGTGTGTGTGTGTGTGTGTGTGTGTGTGTGTGTGTAAATATACATATATATATATTATATACATATATATATATACACACTAAACAAAGCTAAAACCTTTCATTATCCAATTAAAAAAACATCCTGATTAATATGTCTGTTATTAAAGCATTCTAATAATTTAAAAGTTCAGAATCTGTAGTTCAGAATCTAATAGTTTGGATAATATATCCCTTGAGAAGGACTCTTGATATGAAACATTCTATAGAAATTTTTTGTTTTTACTAAATTATACTTTCTAACACTTTCTTTTTCATATCTAAACCAAATAAAATTTTTTCGGTACGTACTGTTCACTTCTTTTCAAAGATACCAGTCTTATTTGTAGTTCATAAGCACCAATCAGAGCTAATTCTCAAATCTCTGAGAGGAAATGAAAATTCCAAGCAGGAGCTGGAGGGCACTTGGCTTCATTAACGAGCAGGGTGTCCTACGAGACATCTACACATACGGTTTTTAATCAAACAGTTGTCCTCACAGATCCTTGCAATGGGAATTTTATTAATCCCAATCATTTTGGCAGGAAAATGAAGGCAGAATAAATTAGCTAACCTATTGTCAACACCGGGATCAGAACCCAGAAGCTGGCTGAGTCCTATGATCCCAATGCCTCTCCTTCTTTCTATATAAGTGTCTAGTAATAAAGCCAGGGAAAGGCTATATGGGAACACTTCATCAGCCCAAGATCTCTAAACAGAGTGCTTTTTAACAAAGCTTTCCAGGATGCATCACAGAGAACTAGGTATTCCAAAGAGATTTTTAATTTGGGCACTTTTTACATATCCTTTGTGCCTTCTTTCTCTTTGTTCAGTATTTTGTTCTAAGACCCAGACCTCTTTGTAGTCCATCTCAAAGGAATGAATTTTCATTTTCACTACAGAAATATATACTTCAAATACTTAAAATGCCCTTGAGCTAAAATAACTACTTAACCAAAATATAAAAATAAAAACCCTCTTTGAGGCTCAGAAACAAATCTTCAGATGGGGGGCAGGAGGGCGCGGGAGAGGGGTGGCAAGTACCTTGGGCTCTCTGGGAATGACTTCTCCACTTGCCTTGGGCATGTTTCTGCCTTACCGAAGAATGCATTAACTCTCGGTCTTGGGAGGCTCACAAAGCCAGCCAAAAAAGCTTTCTTCAGCAGTCCTCTGAGGCGGAGTTTGCAGGGAAGGGCTTGAAATAATAAACAGTGCCTTCCCTCCCATCTCCTTTAAAAAATAATTAGCTTTTTATTTTATCGTTTTTAAAGAGAAATGTGTATCAAAGATACACAAAGGCCAGAGACGCCGAGGGCACTCAGCAACCACGTTTTCCAAGTAACTCCTGTACACGATGCTCCGTAGCCCTGGCTTTGTACTAGGACAGCTTCCATTCTCTGGGCATCAAACTTGGTTAGACAAATCGAAGCTAGAGCTCAGAAGGAAAAAAACAAGGGTGAATGGAATATCCGATAATGGAAGCTTAGCGGTGATCACTGTGCATGAACACACAGCTAAGCAGGTGGTGTTGACACACATAATGTTAGAGCTAAATGAGAGATTTTGTTTTAAAGAGGCAGCCCAAATGAACATATCCTAATATAAAAACCGGATGTGCAAAGCCATTGGGTTTGCCCTTTTTTGTAACCCATATCAATAATCTGGAAAGGTCAATCAAGTTTTGACAAGTGTCAATCAGAACAGGCAGTTTGAGTCTCATCTGTTAGATCAGGTTCTACCCTTCCTCCCCCCACTGGCCTTGCACATCCTTCCCAAAGGCAGCTGCCCAGTGGGGAGGTGATGAGCCTTCTGGCAGGAACTAGATTTAGATTTTGGAGCATTTATTTACTTGTCTGTGTGAGCCTGAGCTAATTATTCTGAATCCCAGGTCCTATTTGTTAATATTGGATTAGGTATACCTGCCTGATAAGGCTGCTCCGAGAAAGGGATGGGGATAATGTCTTGACTTTTTGTAAGGATTGAATAAATCTTCATTCTCTCAACTTTCTCCTCTTAATTTAATAGAATTTGAGAATGGATTAGCTCTTGACTGTGGCTTAGTCGTGTGTGTCACTGAAATATAGCAAGTGTGATGACCAATTACACATAATTAGCAATCAATTTTATGTGGATTTATCATGCCGTCTATGTTCATCTCTCTTAGAATTTGCTGGGGTGTTTTTTTTAAATGCCGAAATTAACGCTGCAAAGACTAGACAAAGGAAAGAAACATTAGTATAGGTCAAATCACTACAAAAATCCACCATAACCTTTTGAGATTTTGGAATTAGGGGACAGGCTTAGCACTTTACACCACTGTTTTATGATGGGCCCTTTAAGACCGAGGAAAGCAAATTTTGTTTTGCCTCTTTCCTCTAACCTTTTGTGTCACCAATTTTCTGTATTTACATCCCCACTAACCCAATCACTGTTCACATTTACTATTGACTAGGTTTGCTTAGGGAAAGTTACCTTCCTTTTTCTTTCTGTACAAAAGTAATATACACCCACTGTAAGGAAAAGCCACACACACACATGTGATCACTGTCAGTATCATCCCTGATCTGAGAGGCAGAGGAGCAGCTGTTAACACCCCACCCCCTGATGACAAAGGTGACGCTGACTCCTAACATTCCTTAAGCTTCTCTGTGCCTGGCCCTGTTCTGACTACTTTATCATCTACTAGAGGCCCGGCGCACGAATTCGTGCACAGATGGGGTCCCTCTGGGTGGGCTGCAGAGATCAGGCCGAAACCCACAGTCCAACACCGCCTGCTGCTCCTACCTGCCGCTCCTGCTCATCCGGGCCCCACTGTGCCTGCAGTGGGCACGCACCCAAACAGTTCCAATCGGAAGAGGCTTGCGCTGCCGCAGCAGTGCTTGTCAGTCATGAGCACTGTGTCTGGCGCCTTCCCAAGGGGCGTGGCCTGCGGGTTCAGGCTGAAACTGGCTCTCCAACATCCCCTGAGGGGTCCTGGATTGTGAGAGGGCACAGGCCAGGCTGAAGGACCCCATCAGTGCACGATTGGGTGAGGGAGGGACTGTGGGAGGGCTCCAGGGCATGTCAGGCCCATCTTGCTCAGTCCCAATTGGCTGGACCCCAGCAGCAAGCTAACCTAGCGGTTGGAGCATTTGCCCCCAGTGGTCAGTGCACGTTAGAACTGGCCGACCAGTCAACTGTCTGGACCCTGGTGAGCAGCCTTAGCATATCATTAGCATATTATGCTTTGATTGGTTGTTCGGTTGTTCTGCCATTTGGTCTATTTGCATATTACCCTTTTATTATATAGGATAGCAACTCAGCTTTCTTTTTCCTCTTAGTGCTTATACCTGTCACACTATACATTTGTTTGCTCACTGTCTGTTTCTCCTCTCTAAAATATAAATGTTTTGAGAGGAAGTATATGGTCTGTTTTTATTCACAGTCTTATCCCCAGAATATCTCAAAGTGCCTGGCATAGTAGCAGGCATTAAAAAAATGTTTGTTGAATAAATATAGTCTTTGTAACAATATGGATGAGCCTCATCCAATCTGTTGAGGGGCTGAAGAAAACAAAAGGGCTGAGAAGGAGAAAATGTGTTCTCACTGCCTGACTCTGTGAGAGGGGAGACCGGGGCATCTCCTGCTTAGATTTGCACTGATGCCCAAACTAACACCATCGGCTCTCCTGGTTCTTTTTGAAGCCTTTGGACTGGAATTGGAACTATAATCTGGCCCTCCAGCTGTTGACTGCATCTCTCTCTCTCTACACATATGTATGTAAATAAGTATTTATATAGTATACCAAAGCCTGATGCACAAAGATTTGTGCAAGAATAGGCCTTCCTTCCCCTGGCTGCCGGCACACAGCAGGCTCGCTCCAGCAGCCTGTGCAGTGGCGGTGGCAAGCCCTGAACGCTCTGGCGCTGCTTCCTCCTCGTGCTCCTTCTCTGGAGAGTTCCTCTGTGCAGTGCTGGCGCTCCCAATGAAGCACAGAGGGGAAGAGGTGGGGGTGGGCGAGCGAGCCAGGCGGGGAATAGCAGGAGAGGTTGGAGGCACTAGTGCATTTCACTTTCCTATTGTGAAAGTGGGATGTAACCGGCCCCCTTCCTCATCCTCTTCCTCCTCTGCCCTCTACCTCCTGCCCTCCCTCCACACCCATAGCCCTCCCCTCTTGATTTGGCGAGATAGGGAGGAGGGAGATCTGATCATCTGTGTTGCAGTGTAGGTGGCCTCTTTCATCTATTCAAAACAAAGCTGAGCCGCCCACCACTGCAGCTATAGCCACCACCATTGCCCCTTGGCTGGCCTGAGGCTCCTGGGGCATGCTAACTGTGCCCCGAGCAAGCTCCTGTGCGTGTCTGTGCCCGCAGGGCTGCTCAAACACTAGGATTTTGTTTACCAGAGCAGCAGGGCAGGGGTGGGGTAGAGGGAGCCACCAGACACATGACCTGTTACCAGAGGGTTGCCTCTGAGGCTGGGGGCTGGGCCACAGAGAGGCTGCAAGGATGACTGACAGGTGTGGAGCAAGGCAGGGAGGCCCTGAGGAGGCTTGCTGCCTAGAGGCCTGGAGTGGCCAGGGATGGGGCTGCCGCCATCTTTGTTGGGTTAATTTGCATATGCACTTCTGATTGGCCGTGGGTGTCGCAAACTGATGGTCAATTTACATATTTCTCTTTTATTAGTATAGATAAATTATGTTTCCATTCCCTTGATTATGGAGAACACAGAGCGATATAGCTCCCCAGGTTTGGCTAAGTGATCTGAAATTCAAATACGAGTTTGCTGACTGCCAGTCCAGTCATTTTTATTTCTTATAGCACCGTGACCTCCTTTTTCTTAACTCTACTTGGATTCTCTTTCAAAAGTTAAAACCAAAAGCAGTTAACTAGTGAATTAGATCAGAAAGAGAGTCTGAGGATCTTGGTTCACCCTTTGACTTTTTAGGCCAATGAGTCCCATCTGTGAAATCATTTAAAGAACATTTCCAAGCAGTCAGGTTGCCAGTCAAGCACATACTCAATTTTTTTTTTTTATCTCTGCTTTTGTTAAAGCAACTACTGCATGGGCTCTGGACCTGGGCTTGAGCTCCCACTCTACTACTTACTGTGCAAATTGGGGCAAGCCTCTTTGAGCCTTAGTTTCCGTTTCTGTACAGCGGGAATAATGATAGTAACTACCTCATAGAGATATTGTGAGGATTGCATGAGATAAGGCAAACACAATAACTAGCACATACATAATAAGCATGCATAAATGTTAGTTATACTGACAGGCATGGCTCATTACTTACAAATACCTCCCCTTCTCTCTCAAATTAACAGAATCCCAAATTTGTAACTGGTGAGTAATGATCTGGACAGTTAGCTAAAAGCCTGGTGGAATCATATTCTAAGTTCTGGCCAATGAGACGTAGGTGAAAGTGTTACATGAGACTTTCAGTAAGTCCCCTTAAGAGACAGGGGCCCCGCCCTTCTTTCCTTTCCCCATTTCAGGCATGCAGATGTACTGGCTGGAGCTCTAAGAATGAACCTGAGTTATAAGAACAGAGGTTACAGTTAGGTTTCTCTGAACAGTGGATTCGGAGGAGCCTGATCTTGGATGGCTTTGTGTAACCTCCTGACCAGCCTGAGAGGTGCCAGTCTCTGAACTTCTTTTATATGAAACACTATAAACCTCTATTTTGTTTATGCTGTTATTTTCAGTTCCTGTCACTCAAAGCCAAAAGAATCCTAACTGCTGTGGCTGACCCTTGCAGTCTATGAATTGAAACAGAGGCTTGAAACCATTCGGAGGCCCTGTTTCCGCAAATAAAGGCAAGATTGAGGCAAAAATACTAAAAACCTTTCTTCCTCTTGCAGATGGCACTCTGCTGCCACCACCCCATCTTCCCTGCTCAGAAGGCCACACCTTTCTGCCTGATGCGCACAACCTGTGCTCAGAGAATCTGGTCCACACTAAGGTACTAGTATAATGACCTAAAGGATCTCTTCCTGTTCCTCCTGGCTATTTACATTTTACTTAACACAAAGCTTTCTGGAATAATGTTCGGCAAAATAAGCAGACATCTGGGAGAATTATTTTGGGGTAAAGAAATCCACCCAAGAGGCTGCTGCCCACCACTAGGGTCGACTTTAATGTAGTACCAAGCTCTCCCCTGGTATAAGGAAGGTCAGATACTCAGAATGTTCACTCTCAACTCCCAAGGAGTATCCAGGACGAAGAGAAGGGAAGGAGTGAATATCAGTCTGAAAAGGCAATTAAGCAGCATCCTCAATTCCCTGAGGCTACTTATTTTACACCTGTCATTCAGAAATTATTATTACATCACTAGAGGCCTCATGCATGTAATTCATGCAAGGGTAGGCCCTCACAGCCCCAGCTGTATCAGCCCTCAAAGCCCCAGCTTTGTCTTCAAGGTTGTCTGCATGGTCATTCCACTGTTTGGCCATTTGGTTGATTTGCATATTACACTCTAATTATATACTAGAGGCCCAGTGCATAAAATTTGTGCATGGGTAGGGTCCTAGGCCCGGCCTTCTGACTGCCAGATGGGGCCTCCCTTCATTCTGTGCCAGCCCCTAGTGGTCAGTGTAGCCACCATAGCAAGCAATCCGTCTCCCAGTTAAACTCCCCTGGGAATAATTTGCATATTAGGCATATAATTTGCATACACACACACACACATACATACACACACAAATTCTAGGTACCGTGCCAATCAAAAGGTTATTTGTTCATGGTCAGTCAGTGGTTGAATAAGGAACCTCAACTACATTTTCCCAACTCCTGGCTTACTGATCAAATACTCCTCACCTTTTCTCACTTTCTAAATGTAAACTGAGTATGTATAATGGGTAGATTTCATTTGAACAAGACAATATTTGTATATCCGAACATAAAGTATCAAAGAAACCAAGTATCATCTTTTTCGAGTAAAAGATGTACGTGTGTGTGTGTGTGTGTGTGTGTGTGTGTGTGTGTGTGTGTGTAATGTGAAGGTCTTTCACCTGCAAAAAATGACCTCTGATCTCAGCTGAGCATGCACTCTGGATAAAGTAAAAAAATTTTTTTAAGAACTGAAAGTGCTCTATAGTGTACCTAATTAAAAAGTCATTTCTGCCCTGGTCAGTGTGGCTAATGATTAAGAGTGTCAGCCCTTGGACCAAAGGAAATGGGTCAAGGGTTCGATTCCTGATCAAGGGTATCTACAGGTTTCGATTCACAGTCCAATCTGGATGTGTGCAGGAGGCAACTAGTCAATGTGTCTCTCTGGTATCAAAGTTTCTCTCTCTCTTCCCCCACTTCCCTTCCCTCCCTTCCACTCTCTCTAATAATCAATGGGAAAAAATATCCTCGGGTAAGGATTAAAAAAAGAAAACAACAATAACAACTCATGGCTTGTCTCCTCTACCCTTTAATTCCTCAACTGATTCTGAGAGGTCAATGACTCTGATAGGGTCTTTCGAACTCAGGTGACCATTTCTAAGACGTGGCTCCCTCAGGCTTTCAGACTAATCCTGATGAGTGTTCTAAGAAAGTGTCAGCTGACTTGATTCAACCACACAGTTTGCTAAATGTCTGAGTCCATTTGATAGGGTGAATCTAGGAAAAATTTCACCAAACACATCTTTCACTGAGATAAAGTTTTCATAACAGTTTACTGACTTCTCATATTCAACAATCAAGTTTATCTTTGCCACCACTGTTTTGACTAGTACTGCTTATTTCAGACCATAATCAACAGGCTCTGGTCTCTGATTGCTATGACAACCACCAAATTTTTTTTTTTAAACAATGCCCAAACAAAGGGATTCCTGAAAAAGTGCTGCGAAGCCCTTATCTTAAAATAGTTCAAAGGAAGATGACATGCGGTTTCTTTTCTGGAGGTGTCAGAGGCACAATGCTCATTTAACTTTTAAATTCTATATCTAGAGTTTCTAGAAGTGGTTGATGCCTTAGGTGGTTAGAAATTAGTAAATCACAGGCTAATAAATGGCCTTTACAATCAACTCTACTTCATTAGGTATTTTTTAATATGGATATGAACTTATAACAAGAGTCTTTTGTATATAAAGTTGAAAATTTCTGAAGGAGGAAGTAACACATAAAAAACTGTCAATTAAATTAATAACCACAGGTGTAGTAAATGTGCCACAAAAAAATATAAATGTATCATAAAAAATTGGAAAGTAAGTTTTATAAGAAAAGCACTAATTTCACAAAAGCTTAAAACTATGGATTCTTTTAATTAGCAAATATCAACGGAGCATTACAAACAATTTAATTCCCCAAACTGTATTTTACACACACTGCTTTTTAGGAACAAAAGAAATTGTAAATCAAGAAACATTTTAATAAGATTCAGATTTAATTTGCCTGTTAAGAAAAATTTAAATAATCTCTTGCAATGAAAATGCAAATATCTATAGTTAGAATAGATTATTATTGTTTATTTTTCATTAAGTTATTATTGTTATAAAATAAAAACTCATCAAATTCCTCCAAAGGGAGTTTGCATTTAATAGTATGATCATTAAATGTAAAACAAATTTACATAGGCATATGACTAATTCCAACTTCTAACCACATTGATTTTGGTTTTCTTAAAATAATTTTGAGTTATGTAATTTATATACAGTAGCCCGAATAAAATTTAAATTCAGAAAAGCAAATTATGGACAAAAAAAGAAACCTCCTGCCCTGGCGGTTAGAGTGGCTCAGTTCGTTGGTGTGGAGTTCCATATACCAAAAGGTGGCAGGTTCAATTCCCAGTCAGAGCACATACCCAGGTTTCCAGTTTGATCCCCAGTAAGGGCACATGCTGGAAGCAACCCATTGATGTTTCTGTCACATCAATGTTCCTCTCTCTCTCAATCTCTCTCTCTCTCTCTCTCTCTTCCTCTTCTTCTCTCTGAGGTCAATTAAAAAAAAAAAGATACCTCCCTCAAAACTAATTTTAATGTAATAAGTCCTAAACAATTTCACTGAAATGGAAAAAAAAAGTATCAGAATAAAGCAACTCTAAATTTCTCAAATCCCAGAATGGCTAATTTAAGAATGGTAACAATTTAAAACAAAATAAATGAAATTGAAAAAAATGTACAGATCACATGATCCAACCAATTAAAAACCTATCATATTGAAACACTTATAACCTAGTTTCTTAAAGTATGATAACTGCATATACATATTTACTTGAATCCAGTCACTCCAAATTGGCAGGGAATGGGGAAAGAATACAGTAGTGTGCATCTATCCACTTGGTTCATCATTTCAAGCGGATAAGCATCTGTCAACACCGTAGCTTGGAATGAATTCTAATAAAAGCAGTATTTCTGGCAAACCATAATTCTAAAACAAAGAGTCATGCAAAAGAAGAAAGATTATGTGCTTACCGTATACAGCTCATTAAGAACCTTCATTAAATCCTCATGAAGTTGAAATGCAATCTCTTTGCTCTGTAATTAAGAAGAAATTAAGACAGAATATTTTAAAATGTAGCAGAAACTTGCTTCTAAATTATTTACATCTTAAAAATTCCACTGACTAGAAAAAGGAGAATCCTATCTAATAAAAGAGTAATATGCAAATTGACCATATATCTGCTACACCCACCAGCCAATCAGAGTGAGTATGCAAATTAACCCAACCAAGATGGCTACAGCCACAGAGAGAGCAGGAAGGAGGCTTGGGTTGCCCCTGGTAATGGAGGAAGCCAAGCTTTCTGCTCACCCTGGCTGGCCCAGGCCTCCGCTTAAGGCAACAAAGTTTCAATGGCTGTGCAGCAGAAGGCTTGGCTCCTCTCCAGGCTTTTACAAAGTTTCAATTGTAGAAGATAAATAAATCCCAGATACCAGGGCCTCCACTTGGGTCACCGGGATCATGGCTGCCCTGCAAACCACCATAGGTTTCTCATCCAGGCCACCTCACACCCCAAGGAAACCCCCACCCTGATCCGGGATACCAGGGCAAACCAGCTGGTCCCTACCCATGCACCAGGCCTCTATCCTATCTAATAAAAGAGTAATATGCAGACTGACCATCACTCCAACACACAAGATGACTGCCCCTATGTGGTCAAAAGATCCTGTCCCCATGTGGACACAAGATGGCCACCACAAGATGACCAGTGGGGGAGGGCAGTTGGCAGGGGCCAGGCCTGCAAGGGAGGGCAGTTGGGGGTGATCAAGCCTACAGGGGAGGGCAGTTAGGGGTGACCAGGCCGGCAGAGGAGGGAAGTTAGGGGTGACTAAGTCCACAGGGGAAGGCAGTTAGGGGCAAACAGGCTGGCAGGGGAATGGTTAGGGGGTGATCAGGCCGGTAGGCAAAAGCAGTTAGGGGCAATAAGGAAGGCAGGCAGGTGAGCAGTTGGGAACCAGAGTCCTGGATTGTGAGAGGAATCCTAGATTAGAGAAGGAACATGCTGGGCTGAAAGACACCCCTACCCCTGTGCACGAATTTCATGCACTGGGCCTCTAGTGTAGTATATAACACGACAAAAGGCCAGCACACCTAGTAAAAGAAACATCTTTGACCAGAAGGACCTTTTTAAATACTAGATATATGCACCAAAGGTTAACACAGGCTGGACAAACAAGTGATTGAACAGTCCAAAGCAGACTTTACCAAGGAGAGAGAGAAAAAGTGAGCAGGGTAAAGAAGCATCATGCTTGCTCAGAAGTTGAGTTACAAAACTGGTCAATAAAAATGCATTCCTGCATCCTCTCTCCCATCTCGATATTGTCACAAAGGAGTGTTGCAGTGTGATTCCAAAAAAGTTAAGTGAGAAACCAAAAGTGAAATTCATTTTCCCTTTTCAAAGTAACGATCTGACTGACTATAATTTTAAGAAAGCACTTTCAAAGCAATGAGATGGTATGACCACTTACAGTTGACTTACTTTCACCTGTGTGTTTATTATGATTATTTTCATCAAAGCAAAAAAAAGAAGAGTTTTACTCTTCTACTCAGTTGGAGAATAATAGCATTTAATCTTCCCTAGGTTAATTCTGAGAGTTTGGTGAAGGGATATCTCAATTTTTTTTTTCCTTCAGCCAAATCTGTAAGCAATTTTAAAGGAAATCATATATCCAAATTGTGTGGGTTTTTGTTTTATTTTTTCTTTTCTGTTTTGATTTCATTATGTAAGTCAGCTACTGAAAGTGTGTGTGGGGGAAATGTGTAGAATGGCTTAATTTACAGTTTGAGACAGTTACAACAACATCCACTGTTCATTTATGTGTCTGCCACTGGACTGTCGGTATGGGGAGGTAAAAGCCATGTCTTTATTAGCTCTGTGGGCCAGGTGTCCTACACCGTGCTTGGGCACCAGGCCAGGAGTAGGATGAGGCAAGGGAGACACGTAGGTATGGAATTTAAGGAGGCATCCACTCTCACCCAGTTCAGGGCAGGCTCCGGCACGTAGGAAGCTTCCAATAAACACTGGCTCAGGGAATGCGTAAAGGAGCTGAACTACTGAGTTTCTGTAATAGCTGACGTCGTTCCTGTAATTGCTGAGAGCTGGCCCTGGGGAGAGGGCAGGGAGTAAAGGCCCACAGACCACTCTTAGGGAAACACACTGCGATGACATGGTCCAGCTGTGAGCCCAAGGCCACGGGGTCCGGTCTCCCTCAAAAGAGGCCAAATGTGATGAAGCGAAAACTCTTGGAAGATAACATGGTGTGGGAAGATGACATCAGAGCAGTGCCTGAGTCTGAGGAAACTCAATTTTGTTCGTGATGAGGAGTGCTGCTGTTTCTTAAGCTTCAAAACCTCCTCCAAAATCTCTAGGTGGGAATCCCAGGTTTTGTGCTGGCTGTGCCTCTGGTATGTGAAGAGGTGAGTTAAGAATCATTCCAGAGTGAAAAGAAAGTCCTCAGTGAGCAAAGAAGCCAATTGAAAACTCATTTTATTTTTCCTAAATCTTGGTGTGTGTGTTTTTTCTGACCATATATATTACACTACACTCTTCTATGAACTTGAACTTGGTGTTATTTTAATATCAGATTTCATTCCAGGATCCGGGCCACCAATTCAGAACTCTCTAACGGGATCAAAGGCCAGCCAGTAACTCTGCTCAGCTGACCATATTTCGGGTAGCAAGTCCAGGAAGAAAATATTTCTGGGCTAAGTCTTTAGAACCCAAATAAAAAGCATCCCTTAGGTCCACTTAGCCCCAGGTCAAGAATATTTAGGATCAGATTAAAGACAGGTTTGTATGACAAGAGCATTCCAAGCCATCGTAGGCCAAATATCTTAGAACAAACAAGAAGGTTCTCTGTATATTTCAAATTTTACAAGAGTGCAAGTGACCAGGTAGAAGGAATCTATCACAGACAAGCTGTGTTCTGCCCAGCATACTCTTAGATTTTTCTTCCCCCTTCCCCCAGAGGTCTGGATACATAAAAATTTCTGTGGAAGGCGATAGAGAATAATGCTTAAAAGGACTCTGGAGTCAGAATGCCTGGGTCTGAAGTCTCAAAGACTCTGGATTCCACTGGGCCCCAGTTTCCAGATCTAGAAAATAAACACAGTCCTTGTACCTGTCTGGTGGGGTTGGTGACAGCATTAACCAAATGACACACGGCACACAGAACGGTACCTAACACACAGTAAACATTCCATAATGTTATCCTGATTTATTCCTGCCCCCAGCCACTGTTTATAATGGCAACTCCCTTGCGTGGAAAGACCACGTCATGCTTTTATTTATTTATTTATTTTGGTCTCGATGGACCCTTTACTCCATCGCCTTCCCGGAAGAAAGTGCTTGGCAGATACAGGTTGATCTGATTTTGAAGGCTCTTGCTCCAGCCTTTAGATCCCCCTTCCAAGTGACTCCTGATTTAGAGGGGCACTGAACATTGTGTTCCTGCCCTTGGGCATTTCTGACATCCCTACTTCCTTGCCATATCATACATTAAATTCATCTAAGTTCCACTTCAGGCGGCTGGGGGTGTTCCTAGGACTAGCGGTATTGGATGAACTAATCCAACGTCCACTAGGAAATGAATACACCCAGAGCTGAACAGCAAGCCTATTTCTAATTGCTGACTTTATTGTCACTGTCATGTTTCAGATCCCTCGAGCCCGCGTGATATGACATACAGTATACAACTAGTGGAAGAGACCCCTGAGGAGCTGAGTGCTGGGTCATGTCTCTGTCTTCCTGGCACAGAAACAACAAAAGGACCATCTCATGCTGCCCCCACCCTGACTTGAAGCAGGTTTCCAACTTTTTACAGTAAGGGTAAAAAACAACCCTTTCTTCTAAATACTACTCTACACCCCCAAAGAAGCAATCTTAAACCAACACACACCCGCCGAGGCACGCTGTTATGATGCTGGTACACCAGACTAATGGATGAAACGCTCTCATTAGAAAATATCTGGATAATCAAATGGTTCAAGAGTTCAAAATTCGTCAAAATTCAACAGGTTAAATATGCCTCTGGGTTCTATTTCATTGAATTTGAAAACAGTGGGAACAGACCCTGGACCCTTGAGTAAGAACTGCTACGGAAGAAAAATGATACTGGCATTAGGGCAAGTGATCAATGTCCTCTTTGTGCAACATGAAAAAGTAACTTTATGAAATGATACATGTTTGAAATAAAGTATTTCTATGTTACTTGAGATTGGCCCATTAAATTTCCTTTTGCATGAAAGGAGATTCCCTTTAAGGGCTTCAAGAGTTCCCCCGCCTCGTTCTCCCCCTATTAATATAAGCCTTGTTCAAATGATGGCAAAACTTCTAATGCATTTTAATAGGATTTTGACCCAAAAGAAAGAAAAGTGGTTGGAACTTCCTTTCAGTTGACACTTACTGAATGTCTCATGACGTGTAAACCCAGAGTTGAATACTAAGCCGATTTCTAACCGTTTGCCACTTATTGTCACTTTGATCTATCAGATAGATACCTCAAACATAAGTACAAAATTAATAGTCCAAATGTTTTACCTTTTCCTATTATACAAATGAGTTAGGTATATTGAAGAATAATGAGAAAATAGAGAACAGAAGGACAAAACCCCACCATTATAATTTGCTGTAGTTTTTCGTTTGTTATATAAACATAGTATGAGTTGGAATCATTCTATAATAATAAAGTATCTTTTCTACTTTTTTTCCAGTTACCATAAAAATTTTCAAGACCATCATTATAACTGGAGTCATAATAACTACTCAGTGAAGTATATTAACTACTCTTCTATTATGATTTCCAATATTCCCACTCTTTCCCACCAATCACTCAATTATTCACTTATTCATTCCATTTCATTAGTATGTTTTAACACTCTGAACTATGACCACCAATGCTGGTCTAAAGGCTTATCATGCATTCTGTGTTGTTTCCTTAACATAAGTTCTCAGACATGAAATTATTAGGCTAAAAATATTGACGTTTTAAAGATGCTTAATACGTATTACATGATTTTAAAAAGAGTTACAGTAAGTTGATATTGCTCCAGGACAACAGTGTCACTGAAGTCATTATTGGGGGTTCATCCAAGGCTCTATTCTGCATGTGTCATTAGAATTTCATAAAGATGTAATTATGCCCTTCCTCTGATTAAAATCCATCAAACATTTGCTATATTTTTTCAGACTGGAGTTCATATTATTTACTTATCTATTTGGTTAATTCTCACCTGAGGCAACTTTTTCCATTGATTTTTAGAGAGTGGATGAAAAGGAGAGAAAGAAGGGAGGGAGGGAAGGAATGAGCGATATCAATTGGTTGACTCCTGCAGGCATCCAGACCGGGGCTGGGGATCAAACCTGCAATGAAGGCACTCGAGTCCTTGAACGGGAATCGAGCCCCTGACTCTGCAATGCATGGGACAGGGCCCTAACCATCAAGCACACTGACTGGGACTGGAGTTCAGATTTTTTGGGTTACCCATCATTTCCTCTAACTACTGTGCTTTACATTGCACAAATCTCAAACCACAGCCTTCAGCCTGGTCAGAAGCTGGCAGGTCCCTGTGCTTTCCCCAAGCCGTCCCCTTCTCTTGCCTGGTTTTGACATGTTACTTTGTGAAAACTTTCTTGCAACGTTACCTTGAACCCCAAATAAAAGACATTGTATCTTCCCTTCTCTATGATATCATAATATCTTCATTCATCTATCACCACACCTAGGCGATATAATTTAGTGATTAAGAGTTTAAACTTTAAAATCGAACTGCCTGTTTTCAAATGACCTCATTAGTCTGTGTATTGATTAAATGATTTTGCGAGACTTCAGTTATTTCAATGGCAACGTGGAGGTGCCAATAGCCCTATGTCACAGCTTCTTCAGGGTGGTCCTTATGAAACATCTAACACAAAACCTGGCACACGGTGAGTGTTAAACTGATGCTACCCGTGATGATGCTCCCCACATTTCCTTCTTCATAAACAGCGTTTCTTTGAGAGCCAGGAGTACATCCCCATCATCTCCCTATTTCCAGGGCCTGCATGGTGCGGGCACACCAGGTGTTCCACATATGTCTGCTGAACGAAAGGGACTGAGAGCTGAGGAAGGCGTGGCTTTTGCCTTCTAGGGTTCCCGATCTCACAGAGCAGCCAGACATGCCCAAACAGCTTACTCTACAGGGCCTTGGCCAGGATCTCTATTCTTAGAGGCCTGCGGGCTGGCTCCCTGGAACTCCCCACAAGGAGAGAAAGGAAGGCAGTAACACAACCACATCATTGTGAGTGCACTGAGCAATCAATCAAGCCATCTAGGTGGATAAATTAAATGACCAATTCAGAGGGTGCCTGGCCTCTGACAGAATATTTTTCCAAAATAAATCTACAGTCAGGACCAGTCAAGGAATCCTAACCGTCTGCTGAGTCAGAGTGGGAGTAGGAAGAAACAGGAAAACCAGATTAAATATTTAATGAGAGGGTTTCCAATAATTTTAGTGTCTCACCCTTGGTCTGTTTTGGATATAAGTTCTGGATAAAGGGGTCAGGCCACACTTGCCCAGTGTGTACGCTTTTAAGTCCAAAGTTCATGTCCATGTGTCTTTATAATAACAGCTCCTCTTAATTCATGTAAACTCTGAAGGCAGAGTCACCAGTGTCTTCCAAGCCTCTGGATGATGTTTACACTGTCCTACGCACTTTCCTTCTATCTGTCCTGGGGCAAGACTTTGTACTTACTAAAAGAGACAACTAAATATCAGCCCATGGATATGAGCCTCATAATCTACTTCATTCCCAAGAAGAAAAATAATCAATATCCCTTCAGGCAAAACCCCACGCCACTAGAAAACATGGAAAAATTATGAAGAACCATACACACAAGGGAACCAGAACTTCATTTTTTGAAATGCGACAAAGCTTAATCTTAAAGGAAATATCTGGGGCATCTCCTAGAATATTCACTAAAGGAACAGCTAGGCAGATGTGGCGGGTGGTGTCCCAGTATAAAGGCCTGCTGCTGCGCTGTGCAGTCAGAGAGCAGAAAATTTGAAAGGTGCAAAGTCACACACACCAAAGTCACTCAGAACCTCCCAGGGACAAACAACACTGGATAGACAGGTTATGAAACCCAAGACAGAAATTTAAAATCCTACAGGGAATAAAGCAGGTGACACTACTATTTTCATTTTCAGTTTACATTTCCTTAACTCTTTAAGAAACACAATTCATGCTACAGTTATGTCTCTACTCAAAATGGTAGTAAGTTAGGAAATACCTTTTCAGTATCACTAAATGGATAATCACTTAGGCTTACACTGTGGCTGATGTACACCACCTACCCAATTAAACTGAGACTATGGTTCAGACTGTAATATAATTAAAAATATCAGAAACACACTGAGTGGCCAGATTATTATGATCTCTGAATGCATAATAATCTGGCCATTCAGTGTATATCCTATATAATAGAAGGCTAATATGCAAATTGTCCCCTCCACCAGGAGTTTGACCAGCAGGCAGGACCCCCTACTAGGCTGGCTGGACCCCACTCATGCACGAATTCATGCACCAGGCCTCTAATTAATATGTATATATTAATGTATATACATATACAAACACACACACACACACACATACACACACACTAGTGACCAGATTATTATGCGTTCAGAGATCATAATAATCTGGCCACTCAGTGTATATTTCTAGATCATTTTTAAGCATGCTAAACTTTACAAAATTTTGAACAACTCACCTTTATTGACAATTTCTTAATATTACCATAATAATATATATTCTTTAATACAGAGATTTTCAACTGGTGTGCCACAAAGATTTTTAAAATATGTAATCCCTGCCTATTTAGTCAGGGGCATTGACCTTTTTTTCCCTTACATTATGAAATTAAAAAATGACAACAGGAAACACAACAATAGCTCTCTAGTGCAAATAAATGAAAATTATTACACCTTTCTTATTTGTTTTTGGCAGATGGGTAAAAAAATATATCTGGTGTGCTGCAGAATTTTAGTAATTAGTTTATGTGTGCCTTCAGATGAAAAAGGTTGAGAATCGCTGCTTTAGTAGATGAACCTGAGTTTAGTATTTTATCACTAAAGCCTTCGTCTCTTCTGAGGGCCTTAGCTACAACGCTCCCCACGGTGACCACAAGGTCACATCCATGGCACCGTTAGATGGGGCCATGAGTACAGTCTGTGGTGAAGCAAACTAGACCACATTGTGTAGAAACCCATGACTTCAGTCTTTATAACACAGCGGTAACAAAAATCCAGGAACTATTTACAAAAACAAATCAATAAGTTGGAGGTTTGTTCATTTACAAGTCATCCATTGAATTAGTAAGCAAAAGGCAAAGAGTCTTTCAGATACTGATAAAAATTCATTCATTCATGCACTCATTCATGCATTTTCTCATTCATTCTACTGGTTTTTATGAGTACCTTCTAGGTGCTAAAGATAGAAAAGTGGCCTTATAGACAAAAGAATTTCAATACAGTCTGATTTAAGCTTATTCAATTTAAACCAAGTAAAATTTCTATACACTGGTACCTCGAGATTCGAGTTTAATTCATTCCATAACCTTGCTCATATATCAAGTTGCTCGTATCTCAAAGCAAATTTCCCCATTGAAATCAATTGAAATGCCATTAATCCGTTTCAGCCCCCAAAATGCCACCCCAGTTGTTCTTGTTACGTGTTTTTTAATAAGAAAAATGTATTTATAAATGACAAATATTGTATAAAAACATAATAAAAGAGAATGTAAAGGAATAAACTGGTTTTATAAAGTGTATTTACTTACTCGTTACACTCTTAACATTACACTTTATCCCTAAACTGAATGTAACTTAACTAATCTTCACTGAACTTAATTGCTACTGGTCTTTGCATTTTTGGCCATTTAAAAAAAACAAAAACGTATCCAATGAGGTTGGCCTTTTCCTCCCTTTCAGAATGTTTCTGAAATGGGTGAGGCAAGTTTCATTGAAAAGCTCCAATGTACGACCAGTAGTAACTTTTTCGGGGTGTTTCTTTTCCACGAAGTGTGACACTCTCTCCCACATTCCTAAGATCTCCTTTATCTCACTTGTAGAGATCTCCTCCACCTCTGGCTCCTCCTCAAAACAAATTTCTTGGAGAACCTCCGCATGTTGCTGAGACTGCAACTCTTGTAACTCCTCGGTGGTGAGTTCCAGAGAGTGGTCCTCCACGAGCTCATTCACACCTCTCTCATCCACCTCCAGGCCCATGGATTTTCCCAGAGACACTATCTCCCTCCACTGGCATCTCAGGTTTGAATCCTTCGAAGGTCCTTTTGGCTACGGCCTCCGGCCACAGCTTCTTCCATGCAGAGGTCAAAGTCCTCGTTGTAACACCCAGCCAAGCCTGATCAATAATTCTGAGGCATATCACGATGTTAAAGTGGTTCTTCCAGAACTCTCGAAGGGTGAGGTTTGTGTTCTCTGTCACCTCAAAGCAGCGCCAGAAAAGGTGCCTGATGTACAGCTTTTTAAAATTAGAAATCACCTCCTGATCCATGGGCTGCAGGATAGGAGTGGTGTTGGGAGGTAGGTAGACAACATTTATAAACTTGAACTCTTTGAGGAGTTCATCTTCCAGGTTCGGTGGGTGAGCAGGAGTATTGTCGAGGATGAGGAGGGCTTGCATGGTTAGGTTGTTTTCCTGTAGATATTTCTTAACAGAAGGGCTGAAAACCAGGTTTACCCACCCCACAAAGAACTGCCTGGTGACCCATGCCTTCGGGTTTGCCCTCCACATAACTTGCAGTTTATCTTTTAAAATCTTATGTGACTTAAAGACTCTGGGGTTTTCCGAATGGTATAGGAGGCTTGATCTTTCAGTCGACACTCGCATTGGCGCACAGTGCGAGAGTTAGCCTATCCTTCATGGGTTTGTGGCCTGGCATTGCATTCTCTTCTGCTGTTATATAAGTCCTATTCAGCATCTTCTTCCAGAAAAACCCCGTCTCATCACAGTTGAAGACTTGCTGGGGGATATATCCTTTGGCTTCTATCAGTCTGGAAAAAGTTTTGAGGTAATCCTCAGCTGCCTTCACATCCGAACTTGCTGCCTCACCATGCCTGATGATGGAGTGAATGCCAGACCTTTTCCTGAAGTTATCAAACCAGCCTCTACTGGCTTTAAATGAGTCTTTCGATGCTTCGTCCGTGGAAGTGCGCGGGGTCTGCTCCAACAAATCACGGTAAATCGCTCGCACCTTCTCACATAGGATGCCCTGTGTTAATGTATCTCCTTTAAGCTACTTCTCCGTCACCCACACCATCAGTAGATTCTCCATCTTTTCATGGAGAGAGCTACGGAGCTTAGAAATTATTGTAACGCCCTTAGCTGGCGTTATACCCTTTATCAACTCCTCCTGTTTAAGCACAGTGCATATCATTGAAGTACTACGCCCATACTGCCTCGCCAAGTCAGCCACTCGCACACCTTGCTCATATTTTTCTATGATTTCACGCTTTAATTCAATAGACATCATCCTCTTCTGAGCACTGACCTTTCCACTCGCTTTCTTCGGACCCATGGTTATAAAAAGAAATGTGATAAAGTATGTAAATGCACAAAGATGCTTAGACAACAAGGTAAACAAGCACACTGACTGAGGCGTGGGAAACTCTAAGATGCTCGAGTCACAGTAAACTGGTGGGTCGTGTGCAGCAGGCTGATCCACACGATTACTTGTATCTCAAATGTTGCTCGTATTTCAAAGCAAAAAATTGCTCGCTCGACGGCTCGTATCTCAAAAATCTCATATGTTAGGGCATTCATATCTCGAGGTACCACTGTATATAACTTATGAGTCAAATTCAAAAATTAATAAAGATAGGTTAGTTTATTAACCTCAATCAGAAACTTCCTTTAAAGATCTATATTTAGCCTAATACTAGTAATACCATTTCAGAATTGGTTAATTGGTCTATATAATTAACAATGGATTTAAGTAAAGGTAGTCTAAGGAATAGAAAAAATATTTCCCGTAAGTCATACTTTGTTTCATCACATGAAGTCAGCCTTTGTTTTTCTAAATACTGATGCAATTTTCTATTCGTATCAACTGTCAAGTCAGCATGTCTGAGATAATCACTTTGTCATAATTCAAGACAATTTATGGAATACTTAATTGTGTTTGAGGTACTATACCAAGAAGGGTCATGTGACGTCCATTCCAGAGAACACTGCAAAGATACAACCAAGCAGAACTCTAATTCTGAGCTGGCCCTGGCTGACTTCAGACTATAGTACATGTTAGGTCTTCCTAGTTGGGCTTACCTCTTGTAGACTCAAAGAGCTAGTTAATAAGCCATCTACTTGAGGCAACTATTGTGTCCTCGCTAAGGCTGTCTTTCTCTGTCTTAAACATTCCCAAAAACTTCAACTGTTCCTTCTATGACAGTTTAAAGAGAGAGAATTCTCCTTGCTCCCCAGATAATTGTGCACTGTCTTGTAGCTAGTGATATTAAAAGGGCACATTATACTTCAGGGGTGGGGGCTAATATCTTGGGAGAATCAGGAGGCAAGAGACACCTCCCAGCGACTTGTGATCACTTACGATTGCCCTGTTTTGTAAAGGCAGCCAAACCTGTTTGTGGTCACTGCAAACCAGAGAATCTTGGAGTTATTACATTCTTCTTCTTTTTCCATTAAGCTAAAAAGCCATCAGCTAAAGGAGTAGAAGCCTTAAGAAAGTCTGATTAGGATGGACTGACTAGCGATGTTCTGATATTAAACTGCCAAAGACCTTTTATAAAAGAGCAACAACATTCGATTCATCCTTAATTTATGTGGATGAAAATTTTTGAAGACAGTATCACTGCAAGTATGGATCTGCTCTCTGGTCATAATTCAGGACAGAGCAAAAATAAAGATTATTATGCAACAGCTTCCTCACCAGGTTCCCCAAGACCAGTGGTCGGCAAACTCATTGGTCAACAGAGCCAAATATCAAGAGTACGACAGAAATTTATTTTGAGAGCTGAAAACCGACTTCTGTGCATGGGCCACGAAGTTTCAATCACACTGTACGTGCGCACCTACACATGGTATTTTGTGGAAGAGCCACACTCAGGGGCCAAAAAGCCAAATGGGACTCACGAGCTGCGGTTTGCTGACCACTGCCCGAGATCAATTTCTTCCAATTCCAATTTATTCTTTTTTAAAATTTATTTTTACTGTTGAATGTATTATAGATGCCCCCCCTTTAATCCCCATTGACTTCCTCCTCCCTGTCCCTGCCCCCTTCCCAGGCCTTCCCTGAACTATTGTTCATCCACAGGCTAGGCGTATAC
>PVJN01032108.1:0-24374 GCA_004026805.1 Lasiurus borealis | reverse complement strand
AAAATTTGAAATATAAAGAAGCAGAAAACACTCAACTGGAAAAGCAAGAAGAAAAAAGAATCCAAAAATGTGAATATAATGTAAGGAGCCTCTGGGACAGCTTCAAGCGTACCAACATCAGAATTGTGGGGGTGCCAGAAGAGAGAGAGCAAGATACTGAAAACATACTTAAAGAAATAATGACTGAAAACTTCCCACACCTGGTAAAAGAAATAGACTTACAAGTCCAGGAAGCACACAGAACCCCATATAAAAGGAATCCAAAGAGGACCACACCAAGACACATCATAATTAAAATACCAAGAGCAAAAGACAAAGAATATTAAAAGCAGCAAGAGAAAAACAGTTCATTACCTATAAGGGAGCACCCATACGACTGTCAGCTGATTTCTCAACAGAAAGGATGCAGGCCAGATGGGAGTGGCAAGAAATATTCAATGTGATGAATAGCAAGAACCTACAACCAAGAATAATCTATCCAGCAAAGCTAACATTCAGAATTGAAGGGCAGATAAAGAGCTTCACAAATAAGAAAAAGCTAAAGGAGTTCATCAACTCCAAACCAGTATTATATGAAATGTTGAAAGGTACTCTTTTAGAAGAGGAAGAATAAAAAGGTAAAAGCCAAAAAATTATGGACAACAAATACATATCTATCAACAAGTGAATCTAAAAATTAAGTGAATTAAAAATTTGATCAACAGAATAAACTGGCGAATATAATAGAATCAGGAGCACAGAAAGGGAGTGGACTGATAATTCTTAGGGAGAAAGGGGTGAGTGGTGTACAGGGAGAAACTGGACAAAAATCATACACCTATGGATGAGGTCAGTGGGAGGGAGGTAAGGATAGAGGGAGGATTGGGAGGTGGGTGGAGGGGAGCTATGGAGGGGAAAAAAGAGAAACAAATGTAATAATCTGAATAATAAAGATTTAATTTAAACACACGCACACACACACACACACACACACACAAAGAATCTTCTAGAAACCTCCAAAAAAAATGGAAAAGGACTAATTAGAAATTAAGCATACACTGACTGAAATAAAGAATAATATACAGGATTTCAACAGTGGAGTGGAGGATTCTGAGAATCAAATCAACGATTTTAAATATGAGGAAGCAAAAAGCATCCAACCAGAAGAGCAAAAAGAAAAAAAGAGTCCAAAAATCTGAGAATAGTGTAAGGAGCCTCTGGGACAACTTCAAGCCTACCAACATTTGCATTGTCAGGGTGCCAGAGGTGAAGAGAGAACAAGATATTGAGGTCCTATTTGAAGAAATCATGACAAAAAACTTCCCTTACCTGGTACAAGAAATACACTTACAAGTCCAGGAAGTATAAAAAGTCCCAAACAAGAGGAACCCAAAGAGGACCACACCAAGATACATCATAATTAAAATACCAAGAGCTAAAGACATCGAGAGCATCTTAAAAGCACCAAGAGAAAAAGTTATCAAAAAGGGAGTGTCCATACGATTTTTAGCTGACTTCCAACAGAAACTATGCAGGCCAGAGGGAGTGGCAAAAAATATTCAAAGTGATGAATAGCAAGGATCTACAATCATGATTACTCTATCCAGCAAAGCTATCATTTAGAATTGAAGGTCAGATAAAAAGCTTTACAGGCATAAAAAAGCTAAATGAAATGTTGAAAGGTATTCTTTAAGAACAGGAAGAAAGAAGGAAAAAAACATAAAAAATATGAACAACAAAATGAAAACACATGCATACCTATCAACAATTGAATCTAAAAATAAATTTAAAAAAACAAATAAGAAATCTAATGACCAGAATAAACTGGTGAATAAAATAGTATCAGAGGCATGAGAATGGAATAGACTGACAATTCTCAGAGGGAAGAGGAGATGGGGGGCCGGAAGAGATTAAACAAATACCTTATATGCTCAAATGCTTTACTGATGGACACAGACAATAGGATGGCAAAGGCCTAGGGTAAGGTGGGAACTGGGTGGAGGTAGGCAAATGCAGTGAGGGGGGAGGGAATAGGGACATCTTTTTTCCCCCATTGCCAATAATCTCAACAATTAAGATTTTTTAAAATAATAAAATAAAATAACAAATTATAAATTTCATCCTAGCTGGATTGGGGTTTCTGATAAAACATCATTAGCTCACTCAACAAGGAAATAATGAGGATAGTTGCAAATGTAGGAAAACTACCAAATATATTTACCCTGGCTAACTGCATTATTGTTTATTACCTGCCTTCCAACAAATTTTGTTTACTCTTTTTAAAAATAGGATTCAGCCCAGCTAGCAGGGCTCAGTGATTCAGCATTGACTGACGAACCAGGTCACTGTTCGACTCCTAGTCAGGATACATGCCCAGGGTTGTAGGCTCTATCCTCAAGAGGGGATGTGTTGGAGGCAGCTGATAGATGGTTCTCTTTCATCATTGATGTTTCTCTCTCTCTCTCTCCCTCTCCCTTCCTCTCTGAAAGCAATTTTTAAAAAAGTATTTTTAAAAATATGATTCAGACTGTGATGGGTGTGGATCAGTTGGTTGAACATAGTCCTATGCACAGATCACTGGTTCCATTCCAGGTCAGGGCATATGCTGGGAAGCCGATCCATGTTTCTCTTTCATTGATGTTTCTCTCTCCCTTCCTCTCTCTCTCTAAAATTAATAAAAACATTTTTAAAGTAAAAATATGATTGGATATTAATATCACATTCAGGATACATAGTGTACATTCAATCTGCAGCACGTTGTCAGCAAAAGCAGAGAACAGATTATCAATAGAGTATCAATACCATGTACTCAGCATGTATTTAGGCTCATAACCAGAATAATACAATAATTTGAACACTGGTTTACCAAGATTTAAATATGGCATGGAAATCAGTACCTCCCCCCACCCCAACAAAAAAAAAAAGACTGCTTTCAGGGTAACACTCAACCTCCTGTTACATTCCTGATCTCTCTGCATTTTGACTAATTCTTCTGGCTAAACTGTCTTAGATGACAGGAGAATTGAGTTTGTGACTCACAGTCATTAAGCAATGAGCAGTCCATCATTTAATGCTATTATTTTGGCATTAAGTTTAACTCCTTGGTTAATCAATCAACAAGTGTTTTTGTGTTGTGGAAAGCATTGGAATAGATGAAAATACATAATTGAACACAACTTTTCTTACAGATCTTAAAAGTAATGGAGAGGAAAAGGTTGTACACACATAAACATTACCGAGAGTACCTAATAAAAAATCTGCTCATACACTTCTTCAGTGATATAAGCGTGGTACTGGTTTTCATCATCTTTTTTCATAATACTACTACAGAGAGGGAATATTTATTAGAGCCTATGTGGAAACTCCATGTCTTAATATAGTCAGGACATGGTAGTTATATAACCACCTTCCCCGCAGAAATTGCAAGTTGTCTGAATTAAGACAGTGTGTTTTATGTAGTCTCAAGTCTCCCACAACACCTACGGCAGTGCCTTGATTTAGCAGCTGCTCAGAAAGAATCTGTTGACTGTTTAATTATGGCCATAAGCTTATTACCAAAATAAACACTATAATGCTCATCATTTTACTATGAAGCACAAACTGAATGCTACTAACATAGAAGAACATTTGACCAGCTTCAGAATGAGACATATTAACCTCACACAAATTAAGAAAATATATTCCAGTGTAAGTTGTTCTGAGACTCAGGATTTAAATATGTTTATATCCTATGAGAAAAGATATAAAACTATTTACATGTATAATGGCCTGTCTGAAACCAGAGAACTGGGACAGTTGATATTCATATTTCAAATCCCCTTCTAATCACAAATCTACAACCTTGGGAAGTTCATTTTCACTTAAAGAGGAGTTGCACATGAACAAGAAATAACTTGCATGGAAGATTTAAAAAAAAGGGGGGGGAAAGCTGTTCCAAGCAGAATCCAGAATCTATTTTCCATCCGGGTTCAAATCCTTAGAAATAGCCACAGCAATATGTTTTGTTTTATTTACTTTTGTTAAGACCTACCATATAAAGTAGACATAAAAGGTGCATTTGGCAGAATCACTTCAAAGCAATTCCTCCATAACTTGTTCACAAAAAAATACCAGAGGGGAGAAAATTTTTCCTTCAAAATCTGAATGACTCTCATACAGAGGAAATTATTTACTTTTGGACTGGTCTAAAGCACCAGGCATCACCACAAAAGAAAAAATAAATTTGTCTCCAAAGGATTCCCAGTAAAGATAAATAGGATGTTCACGTGGTATTCTTTCTTTTCTCTTTTTGCTTTTAGGAGCTTTCTATGGGTGGTTTCAGTGACATAGTGGCGTAATGACAGGTTTTTGTTTTCCTTCCATTTTCCTCTTTGTAAAAGGCATTTTAAGGCACTTTCCATTGCCTGCTAATGTTCACTTTATGACATTGTTCTTGGCAGTTCTCCTACATGGATGAGCACTTGTCACTCAGATTTATTCTGCTTGGTTCATCAAAAAAAAAAAAAAATCAAAACTTTCCTCCCCCTCTTAGACTCCGTTTCTTCTGTAAATCCTATTTCTCTGGTTTTCTTTTTTATATATACTTCTCTGTGCTTCCTAGATTCTCTACTGCTTCTCTGGAAATCTCATGCCTTCTCCAGTGTATACATTGCTCCTCATTTCAAAGATGCAAGCATGAGCATTTGGGTCTGATCCTTTTTGATTTTAGAGCCTTGAACTTCAGTGTGCTGCTGTGTTTGAGACAGCCTTGAGGGCTATAACCAAATCTCACATGGTGCAATGTATTATTCATTCATGAACAATTTTACAGGCCCATTCTTTTGCCCAAAGTTTAAATATAAGCAACTAATCTCCCTTCTACTCTACTCTCCTCTCCCCTCCTCTCTTCTCATCTCTTTTCCTGTTCGGTTTCCTCTCTTTTTCACTCTCCCGAGGCACAGGAAATGCGGCAGATGTGAAGGGCATCTAAAGCAGATGTTATGGAAGAAATAAAAATATTAGAAGATATAAACATTCTCCCCTCACAGAGCAAGAAACAAAAGCAATGATGGTTACCTCCAACCTCTTCCTCCTTTTCCATTTCTGCCTCCAGGCCCAGGAGGGGGACTTCTGACTGGGAAAGCAAGGGACAAGGCACTTGAGTTGAAAGCTAGGAGACACTTAGATTCCTTCTTTCCATCCCCAGCCTTCTTTAGAAGCAGCCATAGGGTAGGAACTCTGAGGAGGTGCAGTTTAGGACTGTAGGTGATAGGCCTGAGGGGTGCCTTTCCTCCTGGAAAGCTCAGTGCGGTTGGAGCAGGATGAAGTTTTACTTTATACACAGTGGCACACTCATGATGGTTATTAATCCTATATAATAAAAGCCCAGCCAAAACCGGTTTGGCTCAGTGGATAGAGCATCGGACTGCAGACTGAAAGGTCCCAGGTTCGATTCCGGTCAGGGCATGTATCCTGGTCACAGGCACATCCCCAGTAGGGGGTGTGCAGGAGGCGGCTGATTGATGTCTCCCTCTCATCGATGTTTCTAACTCTCTATCCCTCTCCCTTCTTCTCTGTAAAAAATCAATAAAATATTTTAATTAAAAAAAAAGTCCAGACACCAAATGGCAGAACAACTACAATGACCGGTCACCAGGGGACAGACACTCAATGCAGGAGCTGCCCCTGGTGGTCAGTGCACTCCCACAGTGGCTGAAGGGGAGGAGCAGCTGCTCCCACTGTGGGGGCAGCTGTTCAGAGGGCAGGTCCACAGTCACTCAGCTGACCAGTGGGCTGATCCCCACAGGCCACGCCACCACCAGTGCGCGAATCCTGTGCACCAGATCTCTAGTACTGTATAATTAAGCACTTCTATATTAGTTGATGAAAAGTCATGTTTCCAAGCTGTTCCTCCAATGCCCTCCCCTTCCCAGCCTCAACTCCTCTACTACCTCCCCACCATCCCCAAGTAAAGGGAAGGTGAGTGGTGCCTGCCACAGACCGTATCTCTTCTGATTTGTTAGTATAATGCTGGAGCATCCAAGTATTTTTTTTTTAATATATTTTATCGATTTTTTTACAGAGAGGAAGGGAGAGGGATAGAGAGTTAGAAACATCAATGAGAAACATTGATCAGCTGCCTCTTGCACACCTCCTACTGGGGATGTGCCCGCAACCAAGGTACATGCCCTTGACCGGAAGCAAACCTGGAATCTTTCAGTCTGCAGGCTGACACTCTATCCACTGAACCAAACCTGTCAGGGTCCATGTATTTTTAATAGCCTCCTTGGTTGAAGCAGAACTGTGACATATTTAGAAAGGGAGTGTGAGAAAGACCTTCTCCTCCCTCCTCCCTCCTCTCCATAAAAAAAAAAGCCCATTTTCAGATCTGAGTCCACAGGTGGGACCTTTTTTATAAAGTGGCTCCCTACAATGGTAGATTCTGGTCAAACTTTTGAGTCTGTGCTCTGTAGAAGGAAGTAGAACTTGCTGCATACGTTGCCTGGAAGGCAATCCGTTTGCCTAACCATAGGGTGGCCTTCTGGTACAAGAGAGCAAACAAGTGTTCTAGAATTTAAGTAGAAGTACTGCTTAGGAATCAAGAGTGTGCATTTAGCTTCAAAATAGGATGACAGCCCTGATGGAGTATCAACCTGTGCACTGAAGGGTCCCAGGCTCGATTTCAGTCAAGGACATACCTTCGGTTGCAGGCTCAGCCCCAGTAGGGGTGCATGCCAGAAGCAACCAATCGATGTGTCTCTCTCACCTCAGTATTTCTTTTTCTCTCCAGCCCCGCCCCTCCTTCTTTCCATTCTCTAAAAATCAATGGAAAAATATCCTCAGGTGAGGAATAACCAAAAATAAAATAAAATAGGATAACAATATTCTGATATCCTAGGTTGTTGGGAGAATTCAATGAGATAATGTAGAAAGTACTTAGCAGTGTGCTTAATACCCATTACATGTTCAGTAAATACTATTATTTGAAACAGACTGCAGAACCAATTGATGAGATATTGATTTTCAGATATAAAAGCAGGTTTTTCCTGAGTTGACGGTGAATGGATGTTTTTTCTTTGAGGAACTTCTGAGAGCAGAAGGGAACCTATTAATATTCCCCTATTTAAATTTTAAATTATAATGGAAAGAAAAATCTGGGGATAAAAAAAGTGGTAGTTTGGACATAATTCTGAAATTCTTGGAATTTCACCAAACAACTTTAATCAGTAAGGCTCTTGAATTTAAGTAATTTGGATGATGTCCACCAAAGACTTCATTAACACCATTTTCCCCCAAACAGAAATATTCTTAAATAGGCAGAAAACATTTTCAAATTTATTGAGATTATGCTATTATTTAAAATATTTAGCATTTCATGAAAATCCACTTAACTAGTGAATAGGTTGGCCCTCTAGGATAAGAGAGTGAACAAGTATTCTAGAATTAAGTAGATGTGCTGCCTAAGAACCAGGAGTGTGCATTTAGCTTTAAAATAGGATGGTAATAATTCTGATATTTTAGGATTATTGGGAAGATAGAACCAATTCCATTACTTACATAGCTAAAAAATAGGTTCAAACTGTAAAAGGATCTAGCCTATTGCAGATATTCAATATATTTATCTTATTGAAGGATCTCAAAACACCCTATAGTTTTGGAGGTGTATTTCTGCTCCATTTCCTTATTTACCAAACTTGATGTCCAGTGCACAAATTCGTGCATGGGTGGGGTCCCTCAGCCTGGCCAGCCCGGCGGGGCCAGCTACAGGGAAGAGACCATGAGAGGTTGGACAGCTGGCCTGCCCTCAATCAGGGCCAGGCTGGCAGAAGGGTGTGGGACCACAGAAGGTTGGCCTGCTGGGGGGAGGGACTAAGGGAGGTTGAACAGCAGGCCCTGATTAGGCAATCAGGGCTTACCTTCCAGGCAGAGGAACATGGGAGGTTGGCGGGCTGCCAGCTGCAGGAGATTGGCTGTGGGAGTGCACTGACGACTAGGGGGAAGTTCCTGCATTGAGCATCTGTCCCCTGGTGGTTAGTCCATGTCATAGCAACTGGTTGTTCTAGTCATTTGATCATAACCATCACTTAGGCTTTTATGTATATAGATGTGATGCTGCAACTGCAGAAGATTGCCCAATGCCAGGCCAAAGCCCCCACCTTTGGATTTGTATTCCAGAGCACTTCTTCACTGTCTTCAATGGCATTGCCTTACTTCACAGGAGTGAAACAGATTCACTGGCTTAACCAAAGACTTCGCTTTACAGCTAAGCGTCATAATTTACATTAACAGCTCTGTGCCTGGGCCCATGCTCCTTCATCTTACTTGAACGCTCATTTCACCTTTCTTTTTTGGCTGGCTAAGGATGCTTACTCATCTTCAGGACTCAATTTTCGCATCACCTTCCTGATTACTCAGACTGGGCTGCGTGCCACTCCTCAGGCCCCCATCCCACCTGGCATACCTGTGTCAAAGCACTGAGGTTCAGAAGAGCTACATCTCAGGCACCCAGTCTCTACATTGGCGCCCTGCTAAGTCAGTCTCCTGCATCTCACTCCAGCTTCCGTCACATTCTCTGCTTAGCCTGTATCATGCATCTGCCTGTATTCCTCCTCAGTTTGTCCCATTCCTCACCCTGTATCCCTCTCAGTTTTTATCCTCTCAGCCTATATCCTTCCACAACCTACATGCTCTCAACATATTCCCTCACCAACCTCTATCTTCCAAGCAGTAGTGACCCCAGCCTGTATCTCCTTTGCGTCCCCCCTGCCTAAATGCACCCTTGCTTGCATCTTTCCCCGCCAACCTGTTTCTTCCATCCAGATTCCTGCAGCCTGTATACTCCTGAGAAAGGAAGAATTCTAAGACAGTCCCAAGGATTCTTGGACCCTGATATGTACACATATCTCCCAATTATTCAATCAAACTCTAATCTAGATGCTGCCATGAAAGAATTTTGCAAATGTAATTGAGATCCCAAATTAGGTGAGTTGAAAACAGATATTATCTGGGTAGACCTGATCTAATCACACAAGCCCTTTAAATCTGGGACTAGAGATCAGACAGAGAAGTCAGAGAGATATGAAGCATATGAGGGCACATGGCAGGGGCCATATGGCTGGGAACTGCAGGTGACCTCTATTTGCTGAGATTGGCCTCTGCCAACTGCCAGCAGGAAAGTGGGGCCTCAGTTCTACTGCCACAAGGAACTGAATTCTTCCAAGAACCATTTGAGCTTAAAGCGGGTCCCGGAGCTCCAAAAAGGAACACAGCAGCGGACACCTTGATTTTAGCCTCATGATACCCAGAATGGAGAGAGAACTTTCCCATATCAGGTCTGGACTCTGACCTGCAGAACTGTGAACTACTCAGTGAGTATTGTTTAAGCCACTAAATTTGTGATAATTTGTTACAGTAATAGAAAACGAACACAACCCCACGCCGCCTGTATCTCCCCAGTGTGTGTCCCCTCCTTCTACCAGTATATCTCCCAGCCTGTATCTCCCCAGTTTGTATCCCCTCTTCTTCCCAGTATATCTCCCAGCCTGTATCTCCCCAGGATGGAGCTCCCAGCTTGACTCTCTTCTGCAGCTTGTATCACCATCTCCCAGCTTGTACCATTATCTAGCATCAATGCCCCCTACATATACGTCTGTCATATGCAGCCCTCCCCTTCATCCAGTCATACATACAAACACACACACACACACACACACACACACACACACACACACACACACACACCATCACCATCACCATCACCATCACCACTGGTTCCCCTGCACAGCACAGCAGCCTAAGTGATTTCACCTGGGAACACACCAGTCAAATTCACAGTCTGCATTACCAGATAGAAATTTTGTCTCCTTTCCAAGACCAGGAAAACTCTAGTCTTGTCTCCTTTGTTTCCTTGAGTCTCAAGCCAATCAATCACAGCAGCTAGTTATTCCTACCTCCTCAGCCTCGAGCTAGTTTCTCCAGCGCTCTGGAATCAAAGGGCCCCTGCAGGTGGCCGAAGGCACTCCCTTTCCAAAAGAAACAGCCTCAAGTGCTTTCCTTTCTTTGTAAGGACCAGAAAATCCCCTTTTCTCTAGGGGTATTGCTAATATCCCTCTGTCCCCCATCATTTCCCACCTCAATTCCAGGGCCAAGCACTGTCTGTTCTCTTTCTGGACTTTTCCATATGTGCTATCCTACAACTTACCTTTGCAAGATGGTGCTTTTCTCAGTCATGAATTTCTCTATAGCATATCCTTGTACCAGAACCAGAACTTCTTTGCTCAGTTTTTTTGGTGATTCGAATGAGCAGCATAAGTAGCCGATAGGCTACCTTCAAAAACCAAACATTAGGTGAAGCAGGTGGAATCTCTGCATAAAATAACTTCACATATAACAATCCTGGGAGGTATAATTATTACTCTTAGGACAGATGAGGAAACTGAGGCTCAGAGAGGTTAACTATGTTGTCAAAGAGCACACAGCAAGCAAGCAGCAGGGCTGGATTACCACCAACTCAGGCATCTGGCTCCAGAGCCCATCTTCTTGCCACTCTGCTGAACACTTCCTAGGTGTCAGGATCGCTGTGCTAAGTAGCAGATGTGCATGACTTATGTGACAAAGAAGAAAAGAGAGAAAATAGAGCTGTGTGCTGAAATGATTGGGAAATTTTCCACAGGGAAAGTGGGGCTTGAGCTATCATGACAGGAAAATGAGGACTCCGTGTTTTAAGGATGAGACATTCAGGTAGCGGGAATGGAATGAGCTAAGCACAGGAGTGGGAACATGCATCATCCGATACCATAATTTGTATAGGGCATTCCTGGGAAATAAGGCTAAAGACATAAGTGGAGACTGGGTTGTGGCTACCTTGAATGCCTCACCAAAGGATTTGGCCTTAATTATAAGGTAACTGGGAAGGTTTTTAAGCAAGTGATTGGAGAGAAGGGAGGGACAGCTGAACATGATGCATGACTGAACTTGGGAGATAAAAAGAATTAAAAAATCATGTGGCTCAGTGATTGAGTGTCTACTTTTAAACCCAGAGGTCACAATTCAATTCCTGGTCAGGGTTATGAGCTCAATCCCCAGTGGGGCGGGGGGATGTGAGGAGGCAGCCAATCAATGATTCTAATCATTGATGTTTCTATCTCTCTCCCTCTCCCTTCCTCCCTGAAATCAATAAAAAAAAAAAACAATTTTTTAAAATCATTTCAAGTTTTAGTGCTTGGATGTCCAGAATAATTTTTGTTTTAATAATAGAAATTATTAAATTCTCTTTGAAAATGAAATTTGCCTCCTTATAATAATTACACACATGGGTAGGTCTTTAGATTCTGTTGGGATAGAAGCTGCATTTGCTCTCTCCATAAAACAATTGAGGAAAAATTTTCATACAGAACCAGACAAGTGTGAAGAGGATCATCAGAATCCTAAACAGGCTCCTTGCCCTATAGGAAAATCCCAAGAGTTCAGCTGTGCTATGAGAATTTTGTCAATGAGCCAGTAGTCTCCCATCAATAGGACAAGTGAGGAATTCAAGTACAGGAGTTCCTTTCTTGCTCTATATGTATATTGAGCAGGTGAGAAGTGACTTTCTTTTGACAATGACATCAAAGCAGGTCTAATTTGCCAAAGACATAGAAAATATTGCTGGTCGATATTACAGATTCCAGGCCATCACAGCATACTTTCTGGCTTTTAAAAAATACTTGAGTGTTTTAAGGAGCTCAGTTGCTATCAATATGCAACCTAAAGCATGTACTTTTAACTTTTTCATCCAGAATAAATTAACATTAAACAAGCATGTAAAGAGCATGGGAAAATTTAACTTCGTGCCAGCTCTGGAACACACGGCAAACACTCACCAAACCAGGTGAGGTGCCTGGTTTCCACCAGCACTGCTGGGCACAGGAGAGGGAACTGAGAGAGAAAGGAGCAGCGAACACCTGAAACCTGTCATGTCACTCCCACTTGCACCGGGCAGATAGCTCAGACCTTGGTGATAAAGTCAAAAGCAGGGACTTTATAGAGCCAGTTCAGATTACACTTAGTCTTGACATCTACCAGTTGCATTTACCTTGGGCAAGTTACCTTACTCTTTGTCATATTCTTATTTTTTTTAAGTTATATTAAATACCATCTGTAAAGTACCTAGCACAGCAGCACCCAAAACACTGAGAGGCCCATACATATTATTTCCTTTGCCCTTCCCCTCAGTGGGCAGCAGGCAGCAGAAGAGTTTATGTGGCATCCCAACAGGTGTCTGGGTGGAACCTGGGACCAGGGAATCCAAGAGAAGGCAAGTCCTGAAGAATGAAGGCTGGGGCTGGGTGCCCCTGTGTTAGGAGATGCCTCCACAGCTGGCCTGTCTCTTGCTGGGATAGAAGGTTCATGGAAAGGTAAACAGAATCAGAATTGGTGACTTAAGAAGGGCACCAAACACCTGGAGATCAAGTGGGAAAGAAAGGGAATTTAATGCCCTGGTCTTAGTTGAGTGTAGTCCTATGCACAGAAAGGTTGCTAATTCAATTCCCAGTTGGGGCACATACCCAGGTTTCAGGCTCATCCCTGATCGGAGTGTGTGCAGAAGACAGCTAATTGATGTTTCTCTCACACATTGATGATTCTCTCTCTCTCTTCCTTCCTCTCTCTTAAAAAATCAATAAAACATATTTTTAAAAAGAAAAGAAAGATAATTTAAACTGGAAGTATGTGTATTGGAGGCAGGATTAGGAGTGGGGAGGGAATGGGGAGTAGAGTAAGGTTTAGGAAGTGCTGAAGACGAGTGCTTTTAATAAAAACAGATAAAACTAAGCCAAGACAGAAAAACCTCTGTCCTGAGACCAAGATTCAAGAACAGTCTCCCCTGAGAAAACTGGTAACAACAGACAGGTGTTTGATGACCAAAAAAAAAAAACCACAACACCCACTCAATTGTCAAAACTGGGATAAAAATGGGAGCAAAGTTGAAGCTGGGAAACAAAATCAAATCAGGAGGAACAGCTGCAATCTGCTGCTGAGTCACCGTGACCTGATACTGAGTCAGCAGAAAACTGACTGTCTGATTGGTGTCCAGGCTTCGGGTACAAAGGGAAGTCAAGAGCTTGCTCTGTGAGTCAGAGAGACGGTGAGTAGGGACCTAACCTTGGCATTCAAAGGGCAAAGATTCGAGAGAATCTTGCAGTCAGGGGCTCTCCAGGCGATAGCAGAAGCTAAATTCTCTTCACTTTTTTTGCCTCAAACTCACCTAGGGGGAGCTTGTGAAAAATATCAGTGTTCTAGCAACTCTAGATTTAAATCATTAGATTTAATGATTTCAGAGAGAAGAAGGCAGAGGGAAAGAGAAATAGAAACATCAATGATAAGAAAGAATCATTGATTGGCTGCCTCCTGCACACCCCCTACTGGGGATCGAGCCCACAACCCAGGCATATGCCCTTTATCAGAATCCAACCTGGGACTCTCAGTCCACAGGCCGACCCTCTATCCACTGAGCCAAACCAGCTGGAGCAATGAATTAGTATCTCTATGGGTAAGGACAAATCATCTGGATTCGTGAATCTGATGCAAACTAAAATTGGAAGCCAAGAGGTTTAGATTCTAATTTTCAGAAGAATATTCTTCCTCATCTTGATTCTGAATTTATGTATTTATGTCTCTCCCCTCACTTTCTCTAGAAGGTAACTAGCCTCAGACTCTGAGGTAGGTTTGAATGGGTTCTTTTGTGCTGTGGTAAAATATATACAACATAAAACATGCCATTTTAACTATTTTTAAGTGTAAAAATAAATAGCATTAATTATGTTGTACAACCAACACAACTATGTTTTTTCATGCCTCCTAATAGAAACTATAACCATTAAACAGTAACTCCCCAGTCCTCCTTACCCCAGCCCATGGTAATTTCTGAAGTACTTTCTGCCTCTGTGAATTTGTCTATTCTACATATTTCATAAAAGTGGATCATGCAGTATTTGTTCTGTTGTGTCTGACTTCTTTCAGTTAGCATGTTTTCAAGGTTCATCCATATGTAGCATATATCAGAACCTCATTCCTTTTTATGGCTGAGTAATGTTATATTGAGTGTGTGCCTGTATGTATTTTATTTATCATTCATCTGTTGATAGACACTTGGGTTGTTTCCATCTTTTGGCTATAGCGAATAATGCTGCAATAAACATTGGCATATAAGCATCTGTTTGAGTCACTCTTTTTAATTATTTTGAGTATATTCCCAGGAATGAAATTGCTGGGTCATATGATAATTCTGTGTTTAACTTTTTGAGGAACTGCCAAACTGTTTTCTACAGGGACTGTACTATTTCACATTTCCACCAGCAATGCATGATGGTTACAACTTTTCACATCCTCAACAATACTTGTTATTTTTCATTTTTTAAATTATAGCTATCCCAATAGATGTGAAGTGGTACTTCATTATAATTTTGATTTGTATTTCCCTAGTGACTAATTCTGTTGACATCTTTTCATGTGGTTACTGACTATTTGTATTCCTTCTTTGAAAAGATGTCTATTCAAGTCCCTTGACCAACTTTAAATTATTTGTTATTTTTTCCAGTTGTAAAAGTTCTGTATATATTCTGTATATTCAACCTTTACCAGATATGTGATTTGCAAATATTTTCTCACATTCTGTAAGTTTTCTTCAATTTCTTGATATCTTTTCATGCATAAAAGTTTTTTTTTACTTGATTAAGTCCAACTTACCTAATTATTTATTGTTGCTTATGCTTTTAGTGTCATAGTAAGAATTAAAAAGGAGACATATCTAATACTTTCAACAATAAAGAATTATTTTTTAAAAAAAGAATTGCCAAATCCAAGATCATGAAGGTTTATTTCTGTGTTTCCTTCTAATCATTTTACAAGTTTTGCCCTTATATTTGGTCGTTGATCCATGTTGAGTTAAATACTGTGAGGTCCAACCCCATTCTTTCCCATATAGAAATCCAATTGTCCCAGAGCCAATTTTTGAAGAGACTATTCTTTAAAAAGAAAGAGATTTTAAAATTGATTTTTTAGAGAGAAAAGAAGGTAGAGGGAAAGAGAGAAACATAGATGTGAGAGGGAAACAATCAGCTGCCTCCCACATGCCCCTTACTGGGGAAGGAGTCCATAAGCCCAGTATGTGCCCTAATTGGAAATCAAATGGGCAATCTCTCCTTGCAGGGGACACTCCTCCTCCCCTATCAACTGAGCCACACCGGCCAGGGCCGAAGAGACTATTCTTTCCCCCTTGGATAGACTTGACACCTGGGTCAAAATCATTTGGCATACTACTGTTTAATGAGTACAGAGTTTCAAATTTGCAAGATGAGCCCTGGCTGTTCTGGCTCAGATGTTTGAGTACAGTCCTAGTCACAAAGAAGTTGCTGGTTCAATTCTTGGTCAGGGCACATTCTTGGTCAGGGCACATGCCTGGGTTGCAGGTTTGTTCCCCAGTTGTGGTGCAGTCAATTGATGTTTCTCTCTCACATTGTGTTTTTTCTCTCCCTCCCCCTTCCTCTCGCTCTTTCTAAAGTCAATAAAAACTTATTTTAGAATAAAAATTGCAAGATTAAAAGAATTCTAAAGGTGAATGGTGGTGATGGTTGCACAATGTGAATGTATGTAATGTCACGGAACTGTATACTTAAAAATGATTAAGATGACAAAGTCTATGTGATACGTATTTTACTACAAAAATCAATTGGCCATATATGTATGGGTTTATTTCTGAAATCTCAATTAAATTTCACAGATCTTGCCAAAAACGGTTTGGCTCAGTAGATGGAGCGTTGGCCTGCAAACTGAGAGGTCCCAGTTCAATTCCTGTCAAGGGCATGTACCTTGGTTGCAGGCACATCCCCAGTGTGGGGTGTGTGCAGGAGGTGGCTGATCTATGTCTCTCTTTAATTGATGTTTCTAACTCTTTATCCCTCTCCCTTCCTCTCTGTAAAAAATCAATTAAATATATATTTTTTAAATTCCACAGGTCTTTATGCCTATCTTATCCAATACCATGCTATTTTGATTACTGTAGCTTTGCAATAAGTTTTGAAATCGGGAAGTATGAATGCTCCACCTCTATTCTTTTGTTATTCATGTCCCTTTGAAATTCCATATGAATATGAGGCCATCTTTTCCATTTCTTCAAAAAACCACTATTGAGATTTTGATAAAGTTTGTTTCAAACCTATAGAGATAACTTTGAATAGTATTGCCATCTTAACAATGTCAAGTCTTCCTTCCAATCCATGCCTAGGAAATATCTTTCCATTTATTTGGTATTGTTTCGGTAATGTTTTTTGGTTTTCAGTTCAAGTAGGTTCTTAAGCTAACATTTTTCTTCCCTTCAATATGACACACTTGGACCATATAAGAGAGAAATGCAACTCATCAGTATTCATTCATTCTTTTTGGTACCCACTCTTGAAAATAAAAGACATAGATTCCTCAGCATTAAACCAGCATTCATTGACCATGATTTTTGTTCTAAGTTCTGGACTAGGTGCTAGAGGGCACCTGATTTACATAAGCTTAAATTAGTATAACAATCAGATAGAACTCTAAACAGTGATGGTATAATGAGGATGGTAAAAAAATAAAAATAAAAATGAATAAAAATACAAAACGGCCTTGTGCAGAAAGCTGAGGACACACAAACAAAGCAAAACTCAGAGCCCAGCCAAAACTGGTTTGGCTCAGTGGATAGAGAGTCAGCATGGGGACTGAAAGGTCCTGGGTTTGATTCCAGTCAAGGGCATGTACCTTGGTTGCGGGCACATCCCCAGTAGGGGATGTGCAGGAGGCAGCTGATCAATGTTTCTAACTCTCTATCTCTCTCCCTTCCTCTTTGTAAAAAATCAATAAAAAATATATTTAAAAAAATATATATATATATAAAAACCCAAAAAACAAAACTCAGAGCCCATGAGGGAGTTGAGTTGGGAAAGGTGTAAAATAGGAGACTTTGAAGATACAGTGGTATTTTGCCAATAAAAAGGATAGGAAGAGAATAGCATTTGGGGAAAAGAATGTGATACATACAAGTGTGAACCAATGAAAGCATAAATAAGTGAGACAACAAAATTGGTCTCTCTCAATCTATCTATCTCAAATCAATTTTTAAAAAAGATCTTACAAGTTGTGTCATATAGACTTAAAAAATAATAGAGGAACACCTTTCTATTGGGGGGGAGTTGGTAAGAAAAGATATTTTTTAAATAAAGTAAAATACATACTTTACATATATGCATAAAGACCAACAAATATATGTCAATATGCAAACAACTGTTGGCATTAATAAGAATGATATTTTTATGTCCAGGAGAAGCTTTTTTTTTTTTTCCAGAAACTGAGAGCCTGAAAATCTTACCACATTGTTCTCCCAGCCTGATACTACCCTGGTAAGGAAAATCAAAGAAACTCTTAATAATTAAGCAAAAAGCCCACATCTTCACCTTAATCACTGCCTACATTTTGCCTCAGGTAAGGCTATTTCTGTTCAGAATGACTTTTGTGGGCTACATAAATAAAACCACAGCCTGTTTTAGTTTCCCAAGCCCACCCACATGCATGACCAAATTGAATTAAGCACTCATTAAAATCATGTACTTAACAAGAGAGAAGTCCCGTTGTGTGTGTGTGTGTGTGTGTGTGTGTGTGTGTGTGTGAAAGGGGAAATATAAAAATGACACCAACCAGAACCCAATTTCCTGTCCATGGCCCCAGAAGAGATCACCCAGTCACCCTCTCTCCAGGGTTAGATCTGACTGAGAACAGACATGATGTGGAAGCATCTGAACCACATGGATGCCGCTCCATCTTTCCAGTTCAGGACAGGGCCAAAGGAGTCCGTGGGGAGTGTCTGATGCCAGCCTCAGAAACTGCGGCTGATCAGGACTCAGACCTCTTACACTGTTTTATACTGTTATCTTCCAACTTACTCCTCCCACTTCGGTGCACTATTGACCTGGTCCCGCTGCCTCAAGGACCCAGGTGCAGCAGCAGAGCCGTATCTGTTAACTCCCAACATTTAGCAAAGGGGACAGTGGGCTTGACTAATCTATCCTACTTAGGATCCTTTTAATAAATGACAACAGTCTTCTGGTTGGATTCTTTTGTATCCAAGTACAATATTATCTCTTGACTCCTGATATATTTTGCACTAAAATATGCTCAGTATAAACTCTGGACATGATATGACCTAGGTTTCTTTTTCTCAACAAAAGTGTGTGTGTGGGGGGAAACTATAAAAAATATCCCCAATCACAGGTTGAAATCTACTTCACTTTTTAACAATTCTAAATCCCAAATTTTAATGATTACAAATATGCCTGTTAAAATATATATTCATACAGTTTGACATGCATCTAGTTATTAAAAAATTATTTTTTGTCTCACTATGATGTTAAAGTATACTCCCTATCTTTAAGACTGGTATATTCCAATAAACTATTTTTTAAATTTTTTTTTAAAAAGGGCAATAGAAAAGGACCTGAATAAATCATATAACTCTACCAGTTAGATGATAGATTCTTTGGGAAATTTTTCTGAGTGATGCAAAAATTAACAGAAACTTGTTCTCAAAGAATGGTCTGGTGTTGGTGACAATAAAGTCCGCTTCAGGTTAACTACACTGTAAGGATGTACATGGCCATTCTGTATTTTGTTCTCCTGTGGCATCACTTTATTTTAGCAGCATTTAATTTGTGTTAAGGTGGTTTCTAAATCAGAGTAAATATTGGAAAAGGAGTGTCTTCATTGACATGTTGTCAAGCAACAAAAACAAGTTCTAAGTAATTACAATGAAAGGAAGTTCATGTGTTTATTTCTCTAATAAGAGTGTTAGATTTCAGGAGGAACTTTTTAAAAATATATTTTATTGATTTTTTACAGGGAGAGGATAGAGAGCTAGAAATATCGATGGGAGAGAAACATTGATCAGCTGCCTCTTGCACACCTCCCACTGAGGATGTGTCCACAACCAAGATACATGCCCATGACCAGAATCAAACCCGGGACCCTTCAATCCGCAGGCCAATGCTCTATCCACTGAGCCAGACTAGTTGGGGCAGAAGGAAATTTTTTTTTTTTAATTGTAAACAGATAAACATTTTGGGACAACCAGATAAACGTTTTTTTTAAATCTAGACTTCTGCCCAGCCGGTGTGGCTCAGTGGTCGAGCTTCAATCCAGGAGGTCAAGGTTTGATTCCCAGTCAGGGCAAAACTCGGGTTGTGGTCTTGTTCCCCAATGTGGGGTGATGTACAGGAGGCAGGCGATCAATGATTCTTTCTTATCATTGATGTTTCTATTTCTCTCTCCCTCTCCCTTCCTTTCTCTGAAGTCAGTAAAAACAAATATTTTTTTAAAGTTTTTTAAAAATAAAATAAGTAAAAAAGCTGGATTCTATCTTTGCTGCTGAAAATATATTCCAGGTGGATCCGAAGTTTAAACATCTATATATGACATCATAAATGTATGAGAAAAAGTGGGCAAAACTTTATAGTCTTTTATTATGGAAGTATTTTCTATATATGACAGTTATTCCAGAAGCCATAAAAATGATAAAATAGTTCATATAAAAAAATTAAAATTTTAAAGGGTAAAAATTCCTTTAAACTAGTTGAGAAAAGAACCAGGAAAAACATTTACAACAAACATGACATAAAACGGACTGATTGATTTAATAAAGGAAGAGCTCTTATAAAAATAAAAGCTGTGTTAAAATCAGGAGGGACTGGAGATGAGATGGTCCCTTCTATCCCCTGCCTGCCATTCTCTGATAAGGACAAGTGACATTTTCTCAGTCTTACGTAAAGTACTGTGCAATCACAATTTCAAGGCAAAGTCTTTAAACTTTCCAACAATGTTGCTTATTTTTAATGTTTTTAAAAAAGGTTGCTTATCTTAAACCCTTTCTATATAAAAATTCTGGTGTTGCTGCTAATAAGATGACATTATCTAAATGGAATAATGGGCAAAGAACATAAACAAGCAATTTTAAATACCCACATGAAAAGGTATTCAACCCCTGCCATAGTTATAGAAAGTTTCATTAAAATAATAATGTGGGCTCTAACCGGTTTGGCTCAGTGGATAGAGCCTCGGCCAGCAGACTGAAAGGTCCCAGATCTGATCCTGGTCAAGGGCATGTATCTTGGTTGCAGGCACATCCCCAGTAGGGGGTGTGCAAGGAGGCAGCTGATCAACGTTTCTCTCTCATCAATGTTTCTAACTCTCTATCCTTGTCCCTTCCTCTCTGTAAAAAATCAATAAAATATATTTTAATAATAATAATAATAGTAATGTGATACCAGGGAAGAGCAAAAGTAGGTTTACAGTAGGTTTACAGTTGTGAGTACGTGTGAAACACAGAGTTCATGCTCATATTTTTATTGATTGGTTATTGTATTATTTTCCATACAAACAACTGTAAACTTACTTTTGCCCCACCTTGTAGATAAATTGAGCAAAAATTTAAAAGACTGTTGATACCCTGTGCTCAAGAACATGAAGCAATGGGCACTTGTATTTATGATTGGTGGAAGTATAAACAGATATAATTTGGGGGGCTGCATTACAGATATATAAAAGATATATACATATATTTGTATCCTTTGACCTAGCAATTCTATTTCTAAGAATTCATCCAAGCCCTAGCCTGTATGGCTCAGTAGATAAAGCATCGGCCTGTGGACTGAAGGGTCCCAGATTTGATACCAGTCAAGGGCACATACCTTGATTGCATGGTTGAGGCTCAATCCCCAGCCCTATTCATGTGGGAGGCGATCAATTGATGTCTCATCCATGTTTCTCTCTCTCTGTCTCTCTCGCTCCCTTCCACTCTCTCTAAAAATCAATGGAAAAATATCCATAGGTGAGATCTAACAACAAAAAAAAAACACAAAGAATTTATCTGGCAGATAGACTTGCCCAAGTATCCTGTAGCTATATTTACACAAAGATTTAATATTTTTTTTCAAGGATGTTCATTGTAGCTTTAGATAATAATGTAAGAGTACATATACAGATTTCATTGTATTTCTAAGATATATCAAGTGAAAAAAATAAGTTTCAGAATATTTCTATCACCCAATAAGATCCCATTGCCTATTTACAATTAATCCCTGCTGCTATTCCAGGTCCCAGGAAACTATTAATCTTTTTTTAAATCTCTGTAGATTTGCTCTTTCTGAATATTTAATATCAAATAAAACCTACAATATATGGTTTTTGCTTCCACCTTTGCCCCTGAATGACAGAGCACAGACTGACGACAGTCCTCACTTCTTTTTAATTTGTCTATTGACAACTTTCAACAAGGTGGCACATCATGAAGTGAGTCTTTGCCAAAATTGTTATAGATTGATGAGGATAGACATAATGATTAAACCAAATCATTATACCAGTGCCTCTTAAATATTTCTAAGCTACAGACAGCGTCAACAGAATGAATGTGTACCTGCCACCTCCACAGGATTATATCTCACACACTCCCAAATTATTACCAATACATAACAAAACATCAAAAAATAATAGTAACAATGACAATGGTGACCACTACCATAAAACCTTCCAGAAAATAATGAGAAGAATGATGCTATTTCTCAACTCCAATGGAAAAATAACACCAAAATGTCTTGTTAAATATGGATGAGACATCAATTGGTTGCCTCCCACCTGGTCAGTGTGGCTCAGATGGTCATGTATCCTCCTGAAAGGTTGCTGGTTTAATACCCCAGCAGGGCACATGCCTAGGTTTCCATCTCAATCTCTGGTAAGGGCCATGCAGGATGGAAGGCAGTCCATGTTTTTCTTGCTCTCTTGCTCTCTCTAAAAATCAATTTTTAAAAAATGTCTTATGCCAAAAGAGTAATAAAAATGTCCTGAGCCCACCTGGTGTGGCTCACTAGTTGAGTGTAGACCTATGAACCAGGAGATCACAGTTAAATTTCTGGTCAGGCACATGTTGCAGGCTTGATACCCAGTGTGGGGCATGCAGGAGGCAACCGATTCTCTCTCTTCATTGATGTTTCTGTCTCTCTCTACCTGTCCCTTCCTCTCTGAAATAATAAAAAGATATTTAAAAAATAAAAATGTCCTGAAATATTGTCCTAGATGCACTGGTGCCTGTGGATAATAAGCAATACTCCCAGAACAGATTTTGAGAACTCTATGGTGGACTTGAAGGTAGGAATTATTATTAAATGAATATATATCTTAAGAAGTGCTTCAACCTTGGATTTTAGATTTCTTAGTGTTGGCTTTTTTTTTAACTTTTACTTTTTTGTTGTTAACCCTTATTCAAGGATATTTTCCACTAATTTTTAGAGAGAGTGGAAGGGAAGGGGAGAGACAGAGCGAGAGAAAAATGGATGTGAGAGAGACAGATTGGTTATTATTGCACATGTCCAGCCCAGGGCCAGGATTGAGCCTGCAATCAAGGCATGTACCCTTGTCTAGAATCAAACTCAGGTTCCTTCAATTTGCAGGCTGACGCTCTATCTACTGAGCCAAACCAGCTAGAGATAACTTTTACTTTTTAATACATAAAAATATACCAGCCAGTGTAACCTCTAGCCCCCTCTTCCAAGTAGCTATCACCCATGCCTAACAATTAGCAACGCATGGCCAATCTAACCCATCCACAAATTAAATCTGTCCCTCCACATTATTTGGAACAAACTTCAGATATCACATAATTTTATCCACAAATATTTAATTGTGCAATTCTACTATATAATGATTCTGTAATAAAAATACCACAATACCATAATCACACCTAAGATATTTCAATGATAATTGCTTAATATAAAATTTCTAATGATTGTTCCTGTTATTTGAATTTACAACAAAGCAAGAACAACCTCTGTCAGATAAGGACTTGGAGAAGAGAGGCTCCATGCTCCTCCTGTTAGAATCCAGGTGGTAATATTTCTTCTCTTTGCTAAGTGATGTTGTCAGGCTGGGAGTCAAAGGACCGAAAAGAATGCAGAAATAAGCTCCGAAAACATATGCCATATTGGGCATCCCCTTTTGGTTACGAAACGATGAATTAACCACGAGCAGCTAAAATGTGTGGGATCTTCTTCAGAAAATGGAATATCTTTCCCTTACTGAGCACACTGATTAGACACATAATTTAGACTGTCTGGAAATAGTTTCTCTGTAGACGAACAAATCACACCCTTCAATGCACTGTTTAATTTTAGATATATCTTGTCACATTTATTTAAATGCTTCGGCTCTGCATTTTTTTTTCCCTTTAGGCATGCCTGATGTCCACATTTATAATTTAGCTGTCATTTTTCTCAAAAGGCAGTGTGGGGGAATAGCAAAAGCAATTCCAGGCTTTGTCGCATACAAACAGTATGACCTTACACAAGTGACTTAACCTCTCTGAACAAGATTTTTTTCATTTGTGGACTAATGAGGTTTTGTGAGGATTAAATGAGATCATGGATTTAGCACTGTGTCTGCATGTATTGGATAATCACGAAATCAGTTATTGTTGCCCTGACTGGTATGCTCAGTGGTTTGATTCCCAGTATCTGGGTTGCAGGTTTGATTCCCCATCCCAGTCTAGTTGCATAGAGGAGACAACTTAGCCATGTGTCTTTCTCATCTCTTTCTCTTTTTCTCACTCTCTCTCCCTGACTCCCTCCTTTCCTTCCATTCTCTCTAAAAAAAAAAAAAAAAAAATTAATGGAAAATATATCCTTAGGAGAGGATTGGAAAAAAAAATCATAGCTATTGTTAATATAAGAAAATTTTTCTATAATAAAAATGTATAATTTATCAAAATTCCCCCTAGAATGACTTTTTCTTTAGCATTATTACTTTTAACTGATGCCTAAACAAAGGCATAAGGCTACTACACATGGATGGGATATCTAAGGAATAATGTTCCTCCCATCATTCCCTTGGGTGTAAACAAGAGCTGAGAGTAATCGAACTGTAACTGATAGACACTCAAACCATTTTATTTTTAATCTGTTTTTTAATCAGATCAACCCAACCATTTTTATTGATTCTATGCTCTCAGAAAAAAAATATCAAACTATTGTGTTTAAAATTAACAGGAGGAAATAATGGAAAAGACCAAAAAACAAACAAATTTTAAAAAGCCTCATTTCCTCCTTAGTGATAAAACAAAACAAAAAATCCAAGTCTTTGGGTTCTATTACAAATCTGACCTTGGCCTGAGGTATAGATGTGAAGAAACCAGAAAACATATTTATCCATCCACTTATAGACAAAGCATGAAAATCATTTATAGTATAATAAATGAAATAGGATGCTAGTTCAGCAAATACTCTAATGTTCAATGTATGGTTTATTAAAATTGGTTAAGTATTTTAGCCAATTTTCTCGGTCTTTATAAGTTTAAATATGGTGGGTAACTGATTTTG
>PVJN01032107.1:0-24375 GCA_004026805.1 Lasiurus borealis | reverse complement strand
TTTAAAGGGAAATCATTCTTTAAATACTGTGTTTCTGATTTAAATGAGGACTCAGGCTCTCATTGCCAGAAGTCTCAGGGAAGGCGCAGAATAGCTCAAAGCAGGTGCTAGGAAGGCCTTTCGAGGGAAAATTGCCATAAAATGCAGTTTAAAAAATATTTTATTGAAACCTAATTTAATACAGAAAAGCACACATTTCGTAGGTGTACAGCTCTGAACTTTCGTAGACGAACACACCGAGAAAGCAGCATTCATATAAAACTACGGACGTGACCAGCACGCCAAAGCCAGGTAGCTTTTCAGATTGGGTTTCTCTGCCCTGGTTTATGTCTGAGAAACCTGAGCTGTCAGCCCAAGGCGGGGTGATGGCTCCAAAGGCTTTTGGGGAGAGCTAGACATCCCTGCTGGATGGGATGGCCCGGGACTTCGGGGTCAGACCAGGCCCTGGCTGGGAGGAGAAATGGCCTGGTGCTCTGCTGAGACCGCCCTCCGACCGGCCTCCCTCCCCGGTGGAGAGTTTGGACCCGGGCTCCAGAACTTATGGCTGTGTGATCTCAACAATGTTACCTAACTGTTCCGGCCTCCATCTTCTCACCTTTAAAATGGGGAGATCATGGGTGACTGGTGAGTGAACAGAGGCACAGAACTGGGGACACATGGTGATGCTCCCATATCTAAGTCAGACTTTCTGGTCATTGCTGCCCTCGATCCAAGATTGGCGTTTCCTGATGGCTCCCCCTAGGGAGAGCTGATCTTGCCATGAAGATAGGAAGCCAGCGAGGGTGCTTGGCCTGAATGGCTGGGAGCCGAGCTGAGGGGGCCTGGCCTCCTTGGGATAGTCCTGAACAGGCCCAGAGATGGGGAGGCATAGACACCCCAAGGCCCCCGGCCCTGTACCCCAACTCCTCCCTCCCCCGAGTTCTGATGCTGGCAGTGGCAGAACTGCCTGGTCCATGTGGGGCTGGACAAGGAGCAGGCAGGGGCTCCTGAGGTTGGGGCTCCCAGGGCAGATCCTGTCCTTGGTCATCATTGTCCCCAGCCTTGCTGACAGGAGCATCTGCAGCGTCCTGTGTCCCAGGCTGGTCTCCAGTGGGCCAGGGTCTTAGGTTCTTGCACTGAGCCCATATGTGAGGCTGTTCTGGCCACATCCTCACTGTTCCAGCCGAGTTCCCATCAGCCCACTCGCTCAGTCCTGTCCTGGCCAGAGAACACATGCTGTTCCTGGCTGCTGCCTGTCTCATCCTGCCCTCTCCATGCCCAGGAAACTGGTTTGGGGGCTCTTTTCTCCCGGGGCAGGGGGTGGAGGCATGCAGAGATTAGCAAAGCAACATCAGAGCTCACGCTGTGCTCTGGTCAACATCTGGCTGTGCAGCCTTTAGCCAGAATTGCAAAATAGACCGGGTTTGGCATGGGCCATACTAGGGGTTCTGTGGAGCTACATGCCTGGTGGCACTGGGAGCAGAGGTGGTTTCAGGGTGCAGCTGCCCCAATGGGGAGAGGCTCTGCGCACCCACTCACAAGGCTCAGTGCTGGGTGGGAGCATGTCTGGGTTTCAGGGCTCAGGGGCAGTGGAAGTGGAGCCACAGCTGAGGTGCTCAGACAAATGGTGAGAGGGTGTCGTGCAGACCTCAGCATCAGAGCTGGGGATTCTGGGGCCCCACCCTGGATACCAGTGGGCAGGACAGACATTCAGTGGACAACCTTTCTCACACCGTCTTGAAAGCCTCTGGCTAGCCCTTCTCAAGTTTATCCTTGGGGAAGGGATACTGGACCCCTAGAAGAGCCAGGACCCCTGTGAGTGGTGAAAGAGAAAGGTCCAGGGCTAGACCAGCCCCCCACTGACACAGCTGGACAGTCCGGTTGCCGATGGCTCCCTGTTGTTTGCAAGGGCGAAGCCGCAGTGTCTGCCTGGTCCTCTCTGTGGAGGGGCTGGGGCCCTGGTGTTTGCTCCTTGGGCCCTGCTCAGCATCATCAGCTGGGGCTGCTCGGAGATGGGTTTGCTGGAACCTCAGAGGTTCCATTGGCCAAAGCAGCTGCCCAGCCCCTGCATGTGGCTTGGGCTTCCTCACAGCATAGTGGCAATGTGAGGAGGGAACGTGGTGGTGAGGGAGGGCACATGGAGAGAAGAGACGGGGGTAGAGATATAGGAGAAAGAGAGGAATGTGGAGAGAGAGAAAATGAAGAGGGAGGGAAGGAGGGGAGAAGAGAGAGAAGAGGGAAAGCAGTAATTTTTTGGTAATAATTTGGGCTCCATGTATCTTATTCTTTGTCCTATTTTCAGTTTGTTCTGAACTTGGATGGGAAAGAGATGTTCATAGTAGTAAGCTCTCTCAAAGACCCAATGCCCAGAACAGGCACATTGAGAAATAAGAGTGATGGGAATGGATCCACAGGGGGAGGACTTTGTGGTGAGGAAGTGTGGCCTCTGGGCTTAGAAGATAGAGCATGCCCTGACCTTGAAGGGTGCAAGGTGGCTATGGGGCGAGGCTGGTCTGCAGAGGCTGGGGTGAGGGGCTCTGAGCTCAGGCCATGCCATGAAGACCACGGCTTCTTCCACAGGCGAGGACAGTCCAGAGAGGCAGGATGCACGCACGGCGCCATCCAGAGACACTCTGCAGTGCTGGGCCTTCAGGAAACCCTGAAACATCTCAGCAAGCCGGCACCATCTGCCCTGTGCCATCCCGCAGCCCGACCTTGACCCAGGGGCCTCTTTTCCGAGAAGATGTGGTCAAGGCACGGTTCAGTTAAAGGGGCAGGAGCTCTGGTCCACAGGCCTTTAGAATCTCAGGTGGAGAGAGCGGTTTGCTGCTTTTACTAGATGCTTCTCCTTTAGGTCTGTGGGCAGCGGTTTTCAGCCACGAGGCAGCTGAGGTCCTCATGTGGCTCAGAGAACCAGGAAAATGCCGGACGTGAGTGGTGAGGGCTGGGACCACTGCGGCAGACAAGACCACGGCCTGGAGTTCCTGTCTGCCCGCAAGGCCTGAGGTGACGGCGGAGACGGTGGCTCTGGGTTCCTGTGGTCTGTCTCTGGGCTCCAGATAACCGTTGGGTGGCGAGTTAGTTCTGGACTGTTCGTCGCACAAGCTGGGTCTAAGGTCTGAGTCCCCAGCGGTCCCCCTCATCCACAGTTTCCCTTCCCAGGTTTTAGTTACCCACGCTCAAAAACGGCCTGAAAATACTAAATAAAATCAGAAACAAATAATATATAAGTTTTAAATTGTGCACCATTCTGAACAGGGTGCTGAAACCTCAACGGTCCCCTGTCCCTCCCAGGGCGTGACTCACCCCGTTGTCCAGTGTCTCCATGCTGTGGACACTGCACGTGTGTTAGTCCCGCAGTCCCCGTCTCAGTCATCAGATCGGCTGTCAGGGTATCGCAGTACCTGTGTTCAAGTCATCTTTGCTGATGACCCCAAATAGCCAGAGCAGTGATATTGGCAATCTGGATCTGCCAGGGAAAAGCCAGAAAGGGCTTTGTCTAAGGGGAAAAGTGGATGTTCTCCACTTCAGGAAAGAAAACGTGTTGTATGCCGAGGGTGCTCTGGTAGAAATGAATGTTCTGTCCATGGAAAGTGGATCCATCTGTGGAAGGTGATGGCATGTCATGAACACAGATACACAGGGCCCAGGGCCCCGGTTACAGGGAGGGTCTGCACGCTGACACACTCCAGGACCTGCTACAGTGCAAGCAGATTCTGGGAAAACAATGAAAAACAACTCCATAGACATGGCTGGGTTGCAGTAGAGTGACTGAATGTCTGCGGAAAGGAGTGAAAGCAAGCTGTGAGCTGAGAGGGGAAGGTGGACAACAGGCAAGACAGAACACCAAGGCTGCCCGGTGGGAAGATTACCCCAACAGCAGGCAGGCAGGAAGCCTGGGGTCTGTGGGCAGAGCAGCCTGCAGGGAGGTGGGACCTGTGCAGACCTGTGACCTGGGAGGTGCCAGAGCCGGGAGGAGGGCATCCCCAAGCTGCAGAGTTACACCGTGGCCAATGGGGTGCCTCTCACAGGACTGAGGCCCCTGGGGCGGACAGATTAGCACTTCCCTGACACGGAGCTGGAGCTGATAACTGGGAGATGATCCAGTGTCCAAGCAGAACACGGAGGCATCAGCTCTCGGGCCATAATCTCCCTATGGAGCGAAGGGGGTGTGAGAGCAAAGCTCTGCCTAATCCTCGAAGCCTCAGTCTCCATAGGCTCTGCTGGGCGGGTCCCTGAGAGCCCTCAGAGATGGGTGGTAACCGCAGCGCGCGTGGACCAGCCTGGCTCCTCTCCCGCCTCCAGGTGGGCTAAGCCCCTCGATAACAGAGCAGCTGTGGGTCCTCCCCATCCAGCCAGTCTGCGCCTCCCTGCCAGGCCGGCCGCCCCACCACCTGCCTTCTGGAGGCACATTTGCTCAGTGGGTTTGGGGCTTATGAGTATCTGGCTGAGCAGCAGGACTGGGGTTCCTGGGGAAACATGGAGCAGAGCACGTGCAGGTGTAGGGACGGGGAGGCGGTGGGTGTACGGGGGTTGGAGGAGGTTGGAGGGTGTATGGAGGGGTGGGCTTGGGGGTCCAGTTGACTGGGACAGGGGCCATTTGATAAGTGGGCCAGCAGCTCAGGGGAGAAGCAGGGTGTTGGTACGGATGTCTGAATCATATGAGGTGATGATGTTAACTCCCCGCCCCCAATTTCAGGGCAGTGTGTATGGGGGAGAGGGGAGGTGAAGGTCAAAGGCAGAGCCTGGTCACATCAGGTTTAGGGGCGGGTGGGGAAGGAGGGACCAGTAAGGAAATAAATACCTAGAGGTGCCTGTCTGGGCAGGTGTGGGAGAAGGAGAGTGTATCTTGTCCCAGGAGTCTCCCAGGTCACTCTGGAGGGGGGGAGGCTGCCATCCTAGATGCTGCACCTTAAACCACCTCCCAGGTAAGCCCAGGACCATGAGGAGGAGCTCCTCTCTCCCTGCGAAGCCTTTTCCAGCACTTTCTCTGTGGGTCAGCTGCAAGCCCTTGGCAGCCCCTATATACCCAGGGCCCTTGCTTCACCTTTGACCTACCCACGGCTTTCTGGTGGGGTTTTTTTATTTCTTTTTGTTAGAAGAAGCCTGACATTCACTTTCGTAACATTTAAGGGAAGGATCTCAGCTGCACTCTTCGCGCTATAATTAGGTTTCTGGGCAGTTCTAGAAAAGAAATAACCACATTTTCCCAAACCCCTTACAGAATTTCCTGGGAAAATGTGACCGTGTTTCTTTGGGAAGCCAGAGCACCCACCCCTATGTGAGAGTCAGTCTGGGGGGTGGGGACCTTCCTCTGTCACTTCTCCCTGGACGGCCCGGCCTGAGAGGCCCCGGGAGCGTTCTCAGGCTCAGATCTTGATCTAGGGTGGGATCAGAAGCCCGGTGTGGGGGAGAGGGCTGACACCATTTTGCACCCCCTTTTCTTGCCTGTGTGACCCCGTTTCTGAATCCCCTCAGATGGAGCATATCAAGCCACAGAAGTGGCCCCATCCTGGTGGTCTCCGGCCCCCAGCCTGCCAGGAGGAGAAGGCTCATCCTCAAGGTTCATGTGGCAAAGGTCACGTGCAGCTCCAGGCTCAGTGCTGAGAGGGACATGCAAGCCACTGTCAGAGGGACGGGGGGTTCCCACAGCCACTAGTTCGAGTCTCTATTCAGCAGCATCTGGATGGATCCCCCTTAGTCACTAGGCAGCCCCAGTCACCAGAACTCACCCAGCACCTGCACATGTGAGCGTCTGAGTGTCTGCCACTGGGAGCGTCCAGGAGCCTGGGGGACCAGAACCCTCCCAGGCCTGGGCTGGACGTAGGTTCTGGAGGCCCTAAAGCTGCCCCCCTCCCACCCACCCTTTCCTCCCTCCCCTCTGCCTGAATCTCCACACAGCTGGGGCCTCCCTATTGCTCTGTCTCCCAGAACCCAGTCCTGTAGCCCAGCGGATGCCATCTTGGTGCTGAGTCGAGACTTCTAGAGTGCTTCCCCCTACTTGCCTCAAGGGGACCGGACAGTCCAGTCAAGGTCAGAGTTCTACCAGATTGGCTTCCAGCACCTAGAAGGCTATGCTGGGTGTCTCTGTTTGGTCCTGGTGTGAGCAAGGTGGATACTGAGGGGCCCTAAGTGAACTATGAAGAGACGTCAGCAGCCACAGTGGAGATGCTCAAGGTCAAAGCGGCGTGGTCTGGTTAGACTGTGGGCCCTGCAGCCAGACTTTTTCCAGCCTTGCTCACTGCAGTGCATTGACAGTATCTCCCCAAGTTCTTATGTTGAACTCCTCCTCCTCCCCCAAGGCGTTGGTTTTAGTAGCTGAGGCCTTTGGGAGGTGATGAGGTCATGAGGGCGGAGTCTCATGAATGGGATTAGTGCCCTTAGAAAGGGACCCACAGAGCTCCCTCACCCCCTCCACTAGGTGAGGGCACAGCAGGAAGCTGCCAATGCCTCGATCTTGAACTTCCAGCCTCCAGAACTGTGAGAAATAAATGTTTTTACGCTACCCATAGCAGTCCAGAGGGACCAAGGCCTTCGTTATGTGACCTTGGACAGTCACTGGATATTTTTTCTGCCTCTGTTCATCTAGAAGTGGAAATTCAACTTTTCATCCCCCAAACGTTGAGCACCTACTGTGTACTAGTCACTGAGCATTGGATGCAATAGTGAGCCGCTGGACACCCAGCTCTCAGGGGTCATTCTGAGGGAGGCCGGGGGCAAGCAGGCCAGCTGGTGCCTGCTGCCCGAAATGCGCCAAGAGTAAGGAGAGCTCGGGTGGACATCAGGGAAGACTCTGGGCAGATGCTGCTCTCTGAAGTCAGAGGGGAGGAAGGGTCCCGCCATGGGAACTTGGGTGAGCAATGTTCCAGGCAGTGGGAGCAGTGCATGCCAGGGCCCTGAGCAGCAGCTGTGAAACATCAAGGAGGCCAGAGGGCCACAGGGCCATGGTCATGCATGGTTTTGTGGCCGTGACAAGGATTTTGGATTTTGTTCGGAGTGAGGTGACACATTGAGGAGGGTCTTGCATGGAGGGGTGACATGATCTGTCTGATATTTGGAAAGGCTCACTCTGGTGGGGTGAGGAGTGGACTTAGATGTAAAGGTGCATGCAGGAAGGTTAAGAGGGTGAGTCTGCAGGAGACGTGAGCAGTGAGAGGTACCAGAGCTGGGCTGGGATTTGAAGGAAGGTGCAGGGGATTTGTGACGGATTGACTGGCTGAGAGTGTGAGAGGAGGAGACTCCAAGGTGGAGCTCTGTTTACCGGGATGAGGAGCCGGGCGGGAGTCCAGACGGGTTTGGAGCACATAGCATGTGATGGCTGCTGGGGCCACCGGGGCCAGCAGCTCGGTTATTGAGTCCAAAGGCTGGACCTCCGGGGAGAGGGCTGGTACCAGAGGGATGAGGAGGAGACTGTCAGCAAGTGGATGGTGCTCAGTGTCATAGCGACGATGAGCTCACTCAGGGAAAATCACAGCCTGTCCTGAGGTTGTCATGAGAGTCAGAGGCTGGTCCAGGGGTGCCTGGCACATAGTAAGCACTCAGGAAAGTCAGGCCCTGGAGGGACTGATTCCACCAGAGGGGATGCAGCCCCTGGCAGCTGACCAGCTGTTCTCTGAACCTCACATTCGATTTTTGTAAAAGATGCATGTAGGTTTTTGTGTTCACCATATTCGTTATTTGTTTTAATAAAAAATATATCTTTCAAAATTTCAGTTCTTAAGCAAACTTGACACTCCTCCAGCTCCCCAGAGTAGCCAAGTTCTATGTGTCCTAGACTTTACCCCCAGCCCTAGGATCCCTGCCCCCCCCCCACCTCGAGATAGGCTCCCTGGCACTGGGCAAAGCTGGTGATAGGCAGGCCTCTCCACTTCCCAGCCTCAGTTTCCCCACCTGAAAGTGGAGATGCTGGGACCTCAGGCTGAGGTCAGCACAAAGATGGGAAGATTCAGTGAAATCAGGTTGAGCTTTGTAAATGTGCCAGGTACAGGCTGACTCTTAGTGAGGCCCCAATGCTGTTGGCATGACCCCACAGAGCCCACTCCTCCCCGCCCTCCTCCCCACCACCCAGGACCAAGCACCTGGGGTTTGCAAAGCCCGGTGACTGGCGTTTCCACCAGCAGATCTGTGGGCGTCCATTCCAAGTATGGGGACCCCAGTCTCAGTCTCTGGTCTCCGGTGGCTCCTGTCACCTCCCGTTCTGCCCAGTGTCGGAGCGGGCAGTTGGCTCTCCATGCACAAAGACCCTCCCCCGCAGGCCACTCTTGAGAAAGGTAAAGAGCCATCCTCTCCCGGGAGCCCCATCTAGGTTCTTTCTTTAGTTGGATTTTCCTGTCTCACCTGTGTGTTCAAAGCAGACGCTGCTGGGCCTGTTTCCCCAACAACAGGGACCTGGGAGCACAAAGCCCTGTGAGCCCTGCTATTCCCTGTAGAGCACACATGGCTGCTGGTCAGGGGACGAGGGCTTCGCTGCTGCTCTGTCTCCGTCACCATGCTTAGGAGTGGCTCGGGCCTGACACCTGCCCTCTCCTTCCTGTGCATCTCCTGGCTCTTCTTCCTGCCTGTGACTGTGGAGGAGATGCCCATGGTCCTGGGCGTCCACTTCCTGCCCTGTGATGTGATGATGACTTGTACCTCAGTATCTCTGAGGGGTGAAGTCGAGAATGGGTGGGCAGCCCACGAGCTGGGCAATGCTGCTTCCTTCCTCCCAGCCTCAGGTACCGAGATGCTCCTGAATCGCTGTGTTTATCTGTCATTTGTCTGTACTGCCGGCCACCTTACACACTCACACACACACACACCCGGGTGCACACAGCCTTAACCGGAAGCCCAGGCGGTGATCTCTCAAGGCATTTTCCACGTCCAGGTAACCGAGTCTCCTTAGATGGAACGAAAGCAAAGCTGTTCCAGAGACGTATTCATCCATCCTCCATCAGTCCATCCTGAAGTGTGATTGGATAGCACCATGTCCCAGCCCTCTCCTGGGCCTATGACATCGTCGGGAACGATGCAGATAAAATTGCTGTCCTTGTGGAATGCACACCAGGCATCTACACACAGCACACAGATCTGGGCCAGGATGGCATGGGAGGAGGAAGTGCCAGGGGAAGATGAGGTCCGAAGGCTCCAGTGCAGACAGCAGCTCAGGGAAGTGTGAGCCCAAATCATAAAGAAGTAATAGGGGCCAAAACTGGTTTGGCTCAGTGGATGGAGCGACGGTCTGCAGACTGAAAGGTCCCAGGTTCGATTCCAGTCAAGGGCATGTACCTTGGTTGTGGGCACATCCCAGTAGGGGGCGTGCAGGAGACGGCTGATCAATGTCTCTCTCATCGATGTTTCTAACTCTCTGTCCCTCTCCCTTCCTCTCTGAAAAAAATCAATATATATATAGTAACAGGGGGCACCACCCAGGGGTCTGGGGAGGCCAGCCTGGGCCTGGGGATAGCAGGTGCCGACGTCCTCGGGCAGGGACACGCTTGTAGGATCTAGGGCACAGGTGGTGGCCCGATTGCTGCTGCTCTCTGGGACTGGACCGGGGAGTATGGGGCAGCATGGCTGTGGAGGACAAAGGTGTGGGGAGCGGATGGAGGTCTCCAAGTCAGGGCCAGACTGCAGGGCCCAGGGCTCCATGGAGAAGAATCGCGATGTTACCCCAAGTGTGAAGGGCAGTGCCAAGGGCTGTGGGAGAGCCTGGCTGCGTCCCACGAGGCCCTTCTGGCCACCGCACAGGGAACAGACGGTGGTGGGTCAGCAGGAGGCTCTCCCCAGCCAACCTTCCTCCTTCCTCGACCTTGCACTCCTTTCTTACGAGCAGAAAATTAGAAGCAGCACCGGTGCCGTACGAGGGACCCTCGGGCTGTCCACGCCCGGTCTTTGAGATAGCGGCATTGCACTGGGTTCCGTGCACCGAGAGAGCAGCCCCGTGTGTCAACCGGCCTGAGCAGGACTTTCCCTTCCACCCCCTGTTCCTCTTGGTGACAGCAGGAGCAAATGCCTGTGAGCGCTTCCCAGCGTTTCAGAGATCACCCGCAAAGGTCACACGTTCGCCCCAAGTAACGCGTGTTGGGGCACTGCCACACCACGCCAACGCCCACAGCACACGGGCGGTTTCCTCCACACTGAGCAGCCTCGAGCTCACACAACTTTTTTTCTTTTTCCCAAGAGCAGTTCTTTCTCCACGAAGGAAGCAGTGGGATGATCTGCGTCTGGTGTAAGCTCCTTAAATTAAGTACCTGCTCCAAACCGTATCTGTTGATAGGCGACAATCCTTCGTGGGTTTTTTTGCATCATTCCGAGCTGGTTTTGTTTGCAGGTAATGAAGCTGAAACATCGCTTCCTTCTTGTCACGAGCAAATCACACACACGCTCAAAGAATTGCCGCGTGAGTGATACCTGCCTTTGTCGATGGTGGTGACGAGCACTGGGCCCTCGGGTCTGTGCTGTGAGTCGGTGTTCTGTGTCACCAGGCAGCCAGTCCCCAGCACGTGGAGCTCCAGGGTGGCTGGGAAGGGGCAGTGAGCTGCCCTCTCATGACCAGGTCAGTCCATGTGTCAGCATCAACCTGGCTTGCTCGGTCCCCCACGGTGCCTCACCATCTAATTTGGTTTTAGCCAGAAATGCTGCTTTGTGAGAGCTGTGAGTGACAGATGGGATTGCATTAAAATAGTATTTTAAGCCCTGGGAAGTACTGCTCAATGGTTAGAATGTCACACCCACAGGCTTAAGGGCCTCAGGTTCGATTCTTGTCAAGGGCACGTGTCTCAGTTGCAGGCTCAATCTCTCCCTCTGTCTCTCCCCCTCCCTTCCTCTCTCTCTAAAAATTGGTGCGGGGAAATGTCCTCAGATGAGGGTTAACAAAACCAGTATTTTAATTGAATGCTATTCTTTTTATAAAGCAAGTTTATTATTATTTTTAAAAAATATATTTTATTTATTTTTACAGAGAAGAGAGAAGGATTGAGAGTTAGAAACATCGATGAGAGAGATGTTCAGCCGCCTCCTGCACGCCCCCTACTGGGGATGTGCCCACAACCAGATACATGCCCTTGACCAGAATTGAACCTGGGACCTTTAAGTCCGCAGGCCAACGCTCTATCCACTGAGCCAAACCAGTTTCGGCCGAATGCTATTTTTTTTTTTTTTGAGAGTCAGTTTGATCCTGAGTTTATGTTTTGTATAGAAATGTCATCTAAGTTTTGAGAGTTTCACTGCTTCTCCAGCTCCCACCGCTTCTGCTCAGACAGCACCGTGCGGCTGGAGCACGTCCCCGCCCTGTGGCTCACCGGAGCTCGGAGTCCCCGTGGGCCGGTGCGGGTCCGGCTCAGTCCTGGGACAGCACTTCCATCAGCATGTCTGGTCCGCCACGTCGGCTGTACTTCCCAACGCTGTGCTGTGCAGGGAAGCTCATTCCACAGCCACTACATTTCACGGGTTAACTCTAACACACCTCTTAATTGAGCTAACAGTGTTCGTGTGCACTAAACAGGCTTAATTAAAACTTAAAACAATTGTAAAAGCAACAAATTGTAATAATAACCGCACGCCTGCGTTTTTTCAGACTTCCACACGTTGGGTACCGTTGTGATGATATGGCCATGCTGCGTGTGACAGTCACGAGCACCCTGCATGGGACTCCACTGTGGGAGGTCAACACCCCCAGGTGGCTGTCCCTGCTCCCTGGGGACAGGGAGGGACAGCGAGCGTGGGTGGGCTGGATGACAGGGGGCAGTTGCTGTGACAGAGTCTGAATGCTGCTCTTGCTTGCTGCAGTCTCTCCCTGGCGGACCAGGCTGTGCACCACACTGGTCCAGGATGTGGGTGACGATGTTCTAGGATGTTGGGGGAGGAGATGGTGTAGGATGTGGGGGAGGGTACCTTCCAGGAAGCCCAGCAAGACAGTTGGGTGGCATCAGGATTCTCCTGAGGGTGTAGCTCATGTGTGTGAGTGCTCGGAGAAGCAGATGGATGGGCACCTCCCGTGGAGGACCAGGGGAGGAGTGGAGACTCTCAGACTGAGGGCAGGTGTGACTCCCTCGGAAGCAGAATGAGGAGGCAGGCTGGTGGAAGAGCCCCCAGCCGCACACAGAAAGGCTGGGCTGGTTCGGGGGCGGGGAGACCTGAGGAGGGGGGGCCTTCATGGGGTAGAGGAGACTGTCACATCCCATAGCCCCTGGGCCCAGGGCAGGCAGTGTGGGTGGGAGGGACCCTGTGAGGAGGGAGAGGGCAAACAGGAAGGGAGAGCCTGTGAACCATGTCCTGAGCAGATTGCTCGGAGGACCACACCTGATGGGACCAGCACTGCCCCTGCCTGGTGCCATCCTGGTGAGGGATCTGAGGAGCACACCCCCGCGGGGCTCCCTGCACAGGCTGCCAGGCTCCCGGAGAAGAAGCACAGGTGGGAGAAGTGGGTGCTCTCCTGGGGCCGAGCTCGGGATGGCCGAAGGTGAGGCAGTGCCACAGCGTCCATGACACCGAGGCCTAGAGCCTGGGCAGGCCCACTGGGCAGGGCTGAGGCTGCCGGGCACACTTGTTGGGGTTTATGTGGCCACGATTAGGATGCTGCACCCCTGGCGCACAGCTTGGGAAGGAAGGACAGAGGCCTGGCGGGCTGGGGACGGGAGAGGGTGTCTGGGTCACTGGGCTCCAGGCCCAGTGAGGCCGTGATGTGTTGTATCCAAGTGAGACGGGGAGGAGCCACGGCAGGAGTTGGTGAGGGGAAGCCAGTGTGGAGGTGGCAGCCTCTCCCTCCCTCCCCCGCCTCTTCCTTTCCCCAGAGTTCAGCAGGGGTGTTGCTCACGTGTCACTCCTGGCAGTGAATGAATCACTATAATAATTACTCAGCTTTTAAATAAAAACAGCACAAGCTCATCATAAACGTTACAGGGGAAGGTAACAGGGAGATAGTGATGACTTACAAAAAAAATGAGAGAGTTCTCAAGAATTTACTTAGCTAATCTCTTTGACATTGAACTTAGAATTCTGCTGCATAAGACTTACACCTGTCACTGGGAACACAATAAGATACACCTGCACAGGCAGTCGTATGTTGGAGTCTTTACTTCCTTGTTTACATTTAATCAAACATTGTGAAGTGTAAGCAGTGTAGGGAGGCCGGGCTGTGGTGGGGAACTCTGAGAAACCGTGGGGGAATATTGATCACGCATTGGGGGAGATGATCAAGTGGCCAGGGCCAGGCTGGTAACCATGCGCCTCCTCCCCCTCGCCATCATTGATTATGGAATAGTTCCCTTTAAATTTTGCTTCAAGTTATTTTTTTTCTTAATAGCCTCATCCATTTTCTCATCCACAAAATGGGTGTATTTCCACATCACAGCATCGTGTTGCCGTCTGCCGGGAGCCAATTTCAGCATGTAATAATTGTTGGTGAAGCTTGGGCAGCTCAAGGGTGAGCCACAAATGTAGTTTACCTGTTGGAACAGCTAAATGGCACTTCCCCCAAACCTGAATAGGATTGTTAACTGCCAGACCGCTCAGGGCATTTTATTGCCTTCTGTTGGCCAAACATCTGAACAGCTGTAGGCTATTCCCCAAACTGACGATGCTTCTGTATATCCTTTGATACCCTTCCCTTTGAAGTCTATTATCTCCACCTTGCCTTAGGACAAATTGTGTTAATAAAAGCAGGGTCCTGAGTCCAGGAGGTAGTCTTCAGTTCCTTTTGCTGAAGCTCCTCTGACCCCCAATGCCTTTCAAAATTATCTTTCATCTTTGGACTCCTTCTTGAGACGCATCACCTCCTTTCTCCAGAATGCTGAACCCTTCGTAAGGCTGGGACAAGAATTCCAGAAGCCATCCATGTCACTTAGCACATAGAAAAGTGAATTTTAGAACTACTGAGTGGTTCCTCTTCCTTCCTTTTTTCCTTCTGAATCTAGCCCTCAGATTATGGGGGAACAGCCTCCCACTAATCCAGAATGTTCTGTTTGAGACCTCAGTAACCCTCCAGAGTTGCCTGGGAGACCCTGCATGATGCCGTGGCACTAGAGTCAGCCAGCTGTGGTGGTCAGAGTTGAGGGGCACTTGCTGTCCTGCCTGCGGAGTCTCTTCAGTGGGTATAGGCCTCTCAGGTCATAACAGGGAGAAAATATAGGAAAAACCCTCTTGTGGTCAATGGCAGTCATGTCTGCTCCTGACCCTGACCTTCACACCAGAGCTCCTTCCCAGACCACCCTGGTCACTGCTCACGCAACACGCCTGCAGTTTCTCCTGTTTTCTCCTCAAACTTGGCTTCTTTCAAGGGCTTTGCCCTTTTCCACTCATGAGCATTTTAACACATTTAAAAAATAGCAGAGCAGTTTTTAAAACCAGTTCCATGGAGGGTTTGTTCTCACTGAGTCATGCTTCATCTTTTCCCTGGAACGGCCCGAGGGAAGGTTAATATAAAACAGCCGAGAGACTGAAGTCATCTGCAGGAACAGAGGGGACAGGAGAGGCCAACCTCGGCTGCTCAGGAGGCAGGGGACCCAGGAAAGCCAGCAGGGACCCCAGAGCCTGGGGAAGTGGGACCTTGGGGATCTATGCCTCACCACCCCCAGGGACCTGGTTCCCCACAGTGCTGGCACTTGGAGCTTTGCTGAGAAAAGTTATCCACAACCAAAGCAGAAAGAACTCTGACAGTTCGGTTGAGCAGATGTTACACTATTTTTATATAGCACTTATTTTACTTAAACATGAAAAAAAGACTTTCCTTTTGTATTGTATATTTTTAAAACTTCATATTTTCTTGCTGTCTCAACATCCCACACACAGTCTGTGAGCGACACCCAGGTGACCAGTACTACAGTGTGGCTAGTGACATTCAAGCACAGCAGTGGACTCTTCACCCCACCCCGATAAAAGCCCTTGCCTGCCTCTCTCTCTCTCTCTCTCTCTCTCTCTCTCTCTCTCGGCCCCACCTGCTGGGTGAGCCCAGTCCCTGGGTGTCTCCTCCATGTGGCCCCAGTGTGGCATGCATCCTCCTACCTCCAGGACCTGAGAACATTAAGAAATTCAGGGTGATTCAGTTGGCTAAGCATTGTCCTGTGCCCCAAAAGGTTCTGGGTTTGACCAAAGTCATGGCACATACAGGAGACAACTGATGGCTTTTTCTCTCTCACATTGTTTTCCTCTCTCTCTTTCTCTCCCTCTAAAATCAATAAACATATCCTCGGGTGAGGATTAAAAACAAAACAAAACAGTAACCATAGCCCAATCAATAATATTTGTGTTAATTGCAAAAAAAAAGAAGTCCCTCAATTCCATCTGCTTGCCTGGGTGTAATGTCCACAGCCATATTGGAATTTTCCTTAGGACCCCATCATGGGACTTGCCCCCGAATCTGCAAGGTGGCTCTGCAAGGATTCCTCGTGGCCATGTGATGTGGAGGAGAGACTCAAAGCTGATCTGTATTCTTTAATCTCTTTCTGCATTGTCCACTGACTGGGTAACCTTGGGAAAGTTGCCTGAGGGCTGCTATAGGTTGCCCACCCAACACTTTTCCACCCTCCAGCTTGCTATCCAGCCTGTGAGCACTGCCCAAGTGCCCTGTATGGAGGATGCTGTAGATTCCTGGGACTGCCTAGCAGGTGCCTTGTGAGGGCAGGCTGACTCAAGCACCTGTAGGGGCTCCTAATACCTGTGGCCATGTATTTCAAGTCCAGTCACAGCATTCTGAATGCCACTGGTGGAGGTAGGGCTATGTCCCACAGAGCCAGGTGGTAGGCTATTTGTCCTGCACAGTTATCCTATATAATAAAACCCTAATATGCAAATTGACCAAATGGCAGAATGACTGGTCAATATGACCACTGACCACGAGGGGGCAGACGCTCAATGCAGGAGGTGCCCCTGGTTGTCAGTGCACTCCCACAGGGGTATGCTACTCAGCCAGAAGCTGGCTCATGGCTAGCGAGCACAGTGGCAGTGGTGGTGGTGGAAGCCTCTCCCACCTCCAAGGAGTGCTAAGGACTCCTGCCATCCCCCACCCTGCTGGCTCCCAGTGCATGAATGTCATGTACCAGGCCTCTAGTAGTAAAATAATATCCCTTGAGTTCCTTCAGAAAGAGGACTTGAGTAACAGCCATCCACACTTGGGTTGCTGGATTCCATCATTAGATTCCATCACGGGGAGAGCCCAGGTCATTCCCTGCGTGGTATCAGAAAGGTCAGGGTGTGTGGAAAGCTTGGCTTTCTCCATCGCCAGGGGCAACCCAAGCCTCTCTCCTGCTCTCTCTGTGGCTGTAGCCATCTTGGTTGGGTTAATTTGCATGTTCACTCTGATTGGCTGGTGGGTGTGGCTGGTGAGTGTAGCAGAGGTACAATTTGCATATTACTCTTTTATTAGATAGGATATGGTCTATTGTGACAGACTCTGGGAGCAGAGATGGATACATGATGCGGACAGGCTCCTGCTTGGATTGGTGGAACTCAGCTTGTGGGCAAACTTGACCTGGTGAAGACTTTTTGTAAAGTTTATTTTAGGTTTCAAATACATTGTTTTGTATACATCACTATTATCCATCAATATCCAGCTCAGGTGCCTGGCACTGGGGTGCAGAGATGAATGAAAAATGTCCGTGGGCACCCAGGAAGGCAGGACACAGACAGGCAGCCTCTGCAACATCCCCAGGGTAGGGAAGGAAGCCTTGACCAAGGGTGACCTCCTCCCCTCCTGGAGGACCTGTGACTGAGTCATTCAGACCAACTTTGTATCCCAGATAGCCCTCTAGGGTCCTCTCTGCCCTCTAGTCTCTGGAGGACAAGGGTCTCTACTCCAGCCACTGTGAAGCCATTAGCCTTGGGGTGCTGCCTCTCAGCATCCACCTGGCCAATCTCCAATCTCCAGAAACCCAGACTAACAGATAGATCGGAACCCCAGGGCCACCCCTGGACAGCATCAGTCCCTGTGTGGGTGTCCCGAGGCCCACGGACCCACACATCGTCTGCTTGGCGCACCGTCTGCACGCTGCAGCTGAGACGCTTGTGAAGATGGAGCCCATTGTTGAGAGTGATTGGGCTGCACATTGTTTTGCCAACTCCGAACAAACGGGCAGCTCCCCTCGGAACTTGCCTTTCTCTGTTGTTCTTTAATAAAGCCGCAATCATATACCATGTGAGATAATGGAATGGTTGAATGCAGACTTGAATTATTTTATTTTATGGAGTCTTAATTAGATTTGTAATGCGAAGCTCCAAAGTACCAAATGTTTGCTTAGATTTAATGAGACCTGTTATGGAGAGTTAGAGAATTGTAATCCTCCCATTAACTCTGCGGTGATGCATGTTGCAAAGCCGAGCATATATCGTTACAAAAGACGCTCTTGACACAGCGGGGATCCACCCCTTCTCTCTCCTTATCCGCTGCAGGGTTTCCGCTCGGTTTTCTTGGCTTGATTTCCCGGGAAGAACCTTTCACCTTGGAAAGTTTACTCATTAAAGTGTCAGTAGTTATGGTCACACTTGAGCAATGGCTTCGGTGGCACAGCCGGCAGCTCGGGGGGTTCTCAGCTCGAAGTCCATGTCTTCAGATGTCACCAGTGCACGGGGGGCAGTGAGGATGACGGCAGTGCCTGGTGTAACCCAGACCAGTCCATTCTGGTTCACAGGGTTCTCGTGTCTGTCATTTGAGCTAGCACACCCCTCTCCCGCCGACTGCTCAGCTCCGGATTCAGGTCCCAGGCCATCCTCTGCTCTGGGCTCCAACACGCCTGTGCTAGGGAGGGGGCAGGACTTGGTTGGGTGCCTCAGAAACAGAGCCCAATGAGAATAATACATGTAGCTCATCTGGGGGTTCAGGCACATGGCAGGGCATGGGGAGTGATGTGGGGAAAAAGGATAGTCACTCAAGAGCCATGGGTCCCCATCCTGTGGGACAAGTCCTGGGAACTGGGATGTACTGGCCAAGTGGTGAGGCCCACACCTTGCAGGCCCTTCCAAGCAGCTCAACCTGAACCACGCCGGTGCCAGCAGCCTGCAGGCAGCCCTCCCTCCCCAGCTCAGCCTCCAATACACGCAGCCCTGCCTGCAGCTCATTGCAGCCTTGTGAGACCCAAAGTGAGGCTGTGACCCCTGACCCGCAGGCACGGGGACATGACAAACCGATGGAGTTAACCTGCTAAGGCATGATAACCCGTGCATCGACCAGTAACTGGAACAATGCCTTATCCACAACCTACAGAGGCATGAGCCCGCTGTCCGGCAGCCTCCTCCCGGGTCCCCTCCACTCCGCTGTCGTGACGGGTAAGTCTGGCTCTGACAACATGAGCGTGGGCTCTGGGGGCACTTGGCCCTGCCTCTCTATGCAGCAGTCTCTGAGCCTCTGCTTCCCCATCTGCATGTGTGCACAGACACGCTGCCCCTCTGGGGTTGGATGGTCTGGGCTGGGACTCTGCCTGCAGAATCGTAGCGACTCCTGGGGTCTGTCCAGGGCCCCCGTGCCTCAGGGCCTCATCTTCAGGCTCTAGGGAGTGAGGGCTCTGAGCCGGCGCTTCTTTGGCGTAAGAAACGAGCCCGAGACTCCGCAGGGCGGCTCCAAGGAAAGTGGAGGGCGGGGAGTCGGGAGGTAGCTGTGGCAGGGTCAAGGGCAACCAAGGTCAGGATGCCCCCCGGCTTCGCTTCACTACCCTCTCTGGCTGAACGGATCCCTCCTTCCTCGCAGCCCGGTGCCAGGAAGTCCAAATGCCAAGGACCACAGATAACAAAAGAATACGGCTCTGTCCTCTCCGAATTCCCACGTCCTCTTTCCTGGAAACCAAGTGCCCAGCACACTCGGTGGAGGAGCCACGGCCGCCAGATGAAGCAATTACGTTTCTTGAGCAATGGAAGTCACTGAATTGCCTGTAAACGTTAGAGACAAGCTTCTATGAAAGTTGGTACCAGAGCTATAATCAAAATGATTACATGGTATAACAAGAGACAGCGAGGAGAGCAGAAATTGAAGACATTAAACAAAGCAGCGAGCAGCTAACCAGCGAGTGCACACGGCACGGTTCAGAGCCTGTCTCCACAGCGTGGGCCTGGGAAAAATTGCTGGGTGTCTGGTGGGAAAGGCTTGTCGCTAGGACGCACTTTACCCAAAGGAAACAGAAATGTTCTCTCAGCGCGGAGCGGGGGCGGGACGGTGAGTGAGGAGTTGTTTATCTGCCGCCGGGCTGGCCGAGCCGCTCCGATGCTACGGAACACACACAGCACAGGCTGGCGGGTCACAACACGTAGCCGTGGGCACCGGGAAAGGGGGTGTTGGTGCCCTTACCTGCTGTCCTGACTAACAGGCAGGGGACCCCAGCCCTCCTAGGTACCATGGCTTAGTGCCCAGCCCACCTCCCCTCCAGGAAGGAGGCTACTCCTGGCACCAGGGGCAAACACAGCCCAGCGTGCAGAAGGGTTAGGGATCCCAGGTTCCAGCTCAGATTCTAACCCCGGCACCATAAGATCTTGGTCAACTGGTAGCCTGCTTAGGCCTTGGTGTCTCTGTCCACGAGCTGAGGGGCTGTCTTCATCAGCTTCATTCCTGCCCCTCCGTCCTCGAGCCTCGCACCCAGGGGCGCCACCCACACCTCACTGTCCTGATCACGGTTCCTCTGAGCTCCGCTGTTTGTTTCCAGAACTCTCCACACCTCCCTTGATGGAACGGAAGTGACTCTAGGTCCGATGAAAACACGTTTTCTCTGTCTGCCAGACTGCAGACCTGATTCACACTGTCAAAAGGTCCAACGGTCTCATTCTTGTCACCTGAAGTGTTGTGGTTTATGGTTTTAAAGGCCTGCTGTTATTTGAACTGCCTCCCGGCAACCCTGTGAGTCTGGACGGTAGAGAGAGGAGTGTGAGGATCATGAGGCTGGTGACATCACGGAACCACGGGGATGGAGGGAAGAGCAGGGAAGGGAGGTCACACGGCAGACGCAGGGCCGGCTGGGAGCCGGGGCACGACCATGGGTTTGCATTCACAGCGTGCCTTCAGCTGCATGGGCACCCTTCGCCAGGAGCCAGCCTCCCTCTTCTGGCCGTGGCTCTGGCTCTGGCTCTGTGCCCACTCCTGGGACCGTCCCCGCAGGCCATTGCGGGCCTTGGCCTGTGAAGCTGAGGCAGACCCTGCACAGCAGCACCTGGATTCAGGTACAGGTGAGGGTGCAGGGCAGCGCGGGAGCCGGCAAGGATGGAGGCCCATCCTGCGGGGAGCTCTGGAGCGCGACTGCACCGAGTGTGTCCTCAAGGTCAGTGCTGGCTCTCTATCCCTCCACCAGGCGTCCGACGGCGGTGCAGGCTCCTAGGCAGGCAAGCCCTGGAGCCCACAGCAGCCTCTGAGGAATTCTAGGGTGAAAAAACATTGGGAGCAAAGCACCCAAAAGCCAGGCAGAGTGCCCCAAACCGGCAGGTGGGAAACGGGGCATCATGGGGGCAAAGGAACAGCATCCTCCACCTGGGATTTCACTCTGGGCTGTGTCTACTTGTCACTCTTCCTCCACATGCTCTTCACCTGCTGTTTAAACATTCTTAACCTAACGCTCCCAGCAATGAAAGAAGGAACCCTAAACTGAGAAGTGGGGAAGGACGAGCTGGTCATGGCGAAATGCTCCGGAAGGCTCATAATCAAACTCTTTTTATTCCCATCCGCACGACAGCTGAATGTCAGTCAGCCCATCCCCAGCACAGCCCTGGCAAGTGGACGTCCCTGCGTTTGCCAGCCTCACAAAACTATTCATTTTGCTAACTCTGACATGACCGTGAAGCATGGAGAGTATTTCAGGAACAAATTCTGGTGTGACGGTGGCTGAGAGCATTGTCTGAGAGCCAACTATGATCCAGAGAAAGCAGGAGGTGAGCACAGACCTTTTTTGCCAAAAAGCCCCTTAAGGGACTGGAGATAGACATCCAGACCTAATAGAATCTTGACCTAGAACTGAACAGAGCTTTTCTCAGACCCGCCACTTTCATCATTCTGATGCTCTCCTCTGGACTTCCAGGTATAGGAGGTCAGGGCAGCCTTGTTCTGTCCCTTCTCTCTTGTATGAACCACAGTGTAGAAATCCTGGAGGACTTCCTGCAGGAGGAGGCATTTGAACTCTGCCATGAAATGCAGCATTAACTGAAGAATGGAAGGGAAGTGGGTTCTAGGCCAAGGAAAGGTGCATGGCATGTCACCTTCAGGCTGGATCGGGACCCCTGGAGACACTGAGGATAGCAGGCTCTGTTCTGCAGGAAGTAGGAAGTCACATGGTTTTCGAGGAACAGAGTAAAGCAATGAGGCCAGTCAGGGAGAGACTGGATTAGGAATGCAGCTTCAGCTGCAGGAACAGAACACTGCACCAGGAAACGCTGACAGTCGGTATGCTAATGACATCACATGCTACAGAACAGCTCCCAAATGTGCCAGGAGAAATTACACACCCAGCTGGGGTCAGGCCCGGAAGAGTTCATTATAGCAGATCCAGACCCTCAACGCAGGGCCTGCCCATGTTTAGGGAGGGCAGTGGCAAGCTCGGAAAGACTTTTAATCTCACATATACCCATCCTTCAAATTCTGCCGCCTCAGCGGTATAGCAGTTCCCACAGTAAACAGTTTTGAGGTTAATTACTCCCCAGTGAAGAGTCAATTAGAAAAGGAAGCTCACTCATCTCCCTGTTCGAAACCAGCAGATTAAAACAAACATTTCAGACCCCAACCAGTACTAGGTTCGCAGAGTAAAATATTTATTGTATTTTTTTGGTTAAAAAAAAAAATCATCTGGAAAACTAAATGCCACATGGAGCTGAACTGCAGGATGAGTGGGGCTTTCTGAGCACAGGCAGCCGGCGGGGGCCTCCATCCTATACCCGACACCGTCCCACACAGCCCATCCCCTGCCCCTGGCCTACTCCACTGGTCACATCTGTGGCTTTCTTTCCTGAGTGACTGGGTGTACTGCTGCTCCCTTTACCCTCCTGTGTTTTCTCACTGTTTGTTCCCTCCACAATCTCTCGGCCAATTTCCTAACCTTGTTGAGTTGTGAACATTCTGCACGAGGCCTGCCGTGTCCGGGAGCTGAGCCCCACCCGCTCCTGTGGGGCATCCCGGTACACCCCTGCTGTTGGCTGCACACCCTTGACCCACGTCCACGTGCGCAGGAAGGCTCACTAGCTGTGGGATCTTCCTGGACTTTGTTCAGCAGGAAACAGGAAGTCTTTGCATTCGAGGAAAGAGTGAGGCCAGCAGACAATGCAGGCCAGTGACACAGGACTGTTGGCTACAGGAAGAATTTATAACAACATAGGAAGGTCAAAAGTGAAAGGCTGGAAAAGCCATGCCTTGCAGACATTAATAAAGAAAAAAGCAGGAGTGAGCCTGTTAATATTAGACAAAAGGCTTTCAATTAAAAAAAATTGCTAAGGACAAAGAAATGTTACGCAACGACACAAAGGATTCATCCACCAAAATACATAACTATCCTAAAAGTGTGTGACCAAATACAGAGCCTTAAAACACATGAACCAAAAACTGATACACTTAACAGAGAAATGGAGACAACCACACTTTTTCAAAACACCACTTTTAGCAATTGACAGACCTCTTAGAAACCAGTAAAGATACAGAAAATCAAGCACAATCAACTAATACCTAATAGATATAGTGAGAAGACCCTGCGAGCAAAAGCAAAATATACATTTTTTTTTCAAGCAACCATGGAACATTCACATGATGGATACTATACTGAGCCATAAAACAACGTTCAACAAGGTTAGAAGATTTAAATCCTAAGTGATATTTTCTCTGACCATAATGGAATCCAGTTAGAAATCAATCCAGAAAGACAACAGGGAAATATTTAAACACTTAGAAATTAAACAAGACACTTCTAAATAATCCATGTGTCAAAGAGGACATTTCAAGTAAATAAAATACACAGAACAAATGAAAACACAAACTAAAACATGTGGGATCCAGCTGACAGAGGATGTTATAAATGCTTATGTTAGAAAAGAGGAAATCTCTCAAATCCATATTCTGAGTTTTTACCTCGGGAAATTAGAAAAAAGCAGAGTGAAGTGAACCCAAAGCAGCGAGAATAGAGGAAAGAGTGAAGAGAAGAAATCAATGAAATTGCAAATGGGAAATCAATTGAGAAAGTCAATGAAACAAAAAGTTAGTTCTTTGGGAAAAAAAATCAATAAAATTGATAAAACTCTAACAAGACTGATTAAGATAAAAAGAGAAAAGACAACTGAGCCATACCAGGAATGACATCTCAGGAACGCTACCCTAAGCAGCACTGTGGACCCTGCAGACATTGCAAGGAAGGTGAAGGAAAACTACAGATAACCTTATGCTCATAGATTTGACAACTTAGAAAAAATGGGCCAACTTCTCAAAACCACAAATTACCAAAACTTAAGTAAGATGCAGTAAACAACTTAATTAATCCTGAAACCATTAAAGGAATTGAATTTGTTATTTAAAAAGCTTGCAAGTGCCCTAGCCAGCTTGGCTCAGTGGATAGAGCGTCGGCCTGCGGACCGAAGGGTCCCGGGTTTGATTTCTGTTAAGGGCATCTACCTCAGTTACAGGCTCCTCCTCAGCCCAGACTTTGGTCAGGGCCTGTGCAGGAGGCAACCAATCAATATATTTCTCTCACATCGATATTTCTTTCTCTCTGTCTTAGCCTCTCTCTTCTACTCTCTCTAAAATCAATGGAAAAATATCCTCGGGTGAGGATTAAAAAAAAAAGCTCGCAAGTAATTGTTGATAAAGATTCAAAAGCAGTTGAATGGAAAGAGTCTTTTCAGCAAATGGTGCTGGAGCCACTGGACATCTCAGGTAAAACTCAACACAAAACCAAACAAAAACCTTGCCCCTTACTTCAATCCCAACTCAAACTGGATCACGGACTTAGAGATAAAATTAAAAAATATTTAAAAGAAAACAAGATAAAATCTTTGGGACCTAGAGCTAAGTGAAGAGTTCTTAGATTTGACACCAAAATCAAAAAAGGAAAATCTGATAAATTGAACATCATCCAAAGTAAAAACTTTTGCTCTATATGAAGAGGATGAAAAGATGAGCTACGGTGTGGGAGAGAATATGTGCAAACCACATATCTGGCAACAGATTTGTGTCTGGAATGTGTAAAGAACCCTTAAGCTCAGAGGTAAAGAAAAGCAAACACTTTAATTAGAAAACGGGCAAAGACAGCACGAAAGGTGGCCAATGCACACATGATCAGATGCTCAGTATCATCAGCCATTAGGGAAACACAAACTATAACACGCTATTAATACACAGTAATCAGAGTGGTAAAAATAAAATAACTCCAAATGCTGGCAAAGACGCAGAGAAACTGGCTCACTCATGTATGTTGCCAGGTTGTTCCCACCCACCGTCAGCAGGGCCACTGGCGGGTGGGCTGCCTTCCTGGGTCACTGATGGCC
>PVJN01032106.1:0-24536 GCA_004026805.1 Lasiurus borealis | reverse complement strand
CCGGGTGCAGAGGGGGCCGCGGCGATTCCCCAGGTAGGCCTTATGAAAGGTGGCTAGTTAAAAAGCGTATACAGCAAATTAAATACATTATTGTGGTAATGGGGCGACAGAAGTATAGGTCTATTATCCGGATGGCAGTTATAGGAAATGTAGGCAGCTTGCCCTGCTCCAGAACACCCTTTGATATTCATTCTATTCAGCAGCGGGGCCAGGACTCCTCAGAATTAAGTGATGGGTCATTATACTTTAAACACCACGGAGAAGCCTAGATTGGCAATTAAACAGCTCTTGCTGACACTCACTTGTGCCACCCTGTGACCCCCTTTAGATTGAGATGTTGGAGCTCCGGGCCCTCAGCCTGCTAAATTGGCGCAAGGCTCTCCTCCTGACGGGCGCGGGCTCTGAAATCCGCCGACTTCAAAGGGAGCGAGATCATGTATAAACCATAATGTGGGTGCACCGTGGCTCACAAAAAAATAAGGCAGGAAGAGATGAAATGTTACAAGTGCAAGGGGGAAAATGAGAGAATAATGACAAACCTAATGCGACTCAAAGCCGGATTGTTGCACAGGAAGATGCATCCCACTGCTTGTGCGTGAAATCAAGGCCGGCAGATGACACCCCGTTAACAGAAACGTGTCAACAGTGAGGTAAAGCGAGAGTGAGCGCGGGAGCGGCCCCGGAGACGGCCAGAAACAAAAATTAGTTGTCCTTAACAAGTTAGGATCCTGGCTCGGAGCCACGAAAGCAGACGGGGGCATATAATGAGCTGCTTAGAATTTTTCGGGTGTTTATTGCATTTCATGAAACACTTGTCTGCAGAAAGGAATTTCTGACGGAAGGTATGCATATAGCAGAAGGTATGCATATAGCGCGTTCTCTCTCACTCTCTCTCTCTCTCTCTCTCTCTCTTTCTCTCTTTCTCTCTCTCTGTCTTGTCTCTGCTATACATTTTTCAGATGTATGAGTGTGTGCATAGCTATGTGAACTTGGCAGCATTCGGTTCCCATGGCTGCCCCGGAAATTTTTCTCCACCCCAAAATGTACTAAACGGTGGTGTCTCCCCGTGGTATTTGGTGCACACACGTGTTTTTATCTTGCTTCCTCCTCTCTCTCTCTCTCTCTCTCTCTCTCTCTCTCTCTCTCTCTCTCTCTCTGCTGTACGTATATTCTCATTCAGCAGGAAGGGAACATATGTATTGGAGGGATGTCAGCCTTTAACATTCCCCGGGAAAGCTGCCGCTCCCCACCCCTTCCCCCAGGGCCTCCAGGAGCACATACTCCTCACTCAGGCTTGTTCAGAGGTCTTCACGCCTTGGGAAGGCATGCGTGCAGGTGGGGGCCCCAGGTGCCTCCTCGGGGTTCGCTTTCCATGTTTTCCAGCGGAAGAGAATGAGTTTTTCCCTTTCTTTCTCACCGTCACTGGTATTCATTCCCTCTTAGGGTGTTTCTTCCCTTTTCTTTCTTACTCTCTTTCTAAAACCCTAAAAGGACGCGCATGCTTCTCATCAGACCGTGGCATTCACACCAAATGTTGACACATCAGGAAAGGCGGCGGGAGAGGGCGTGTCGGGGTGGAATTTCTGAGTCTAGTGTCCACTCTGACGCTGGGCCCCTGTCAAAGGCCCACGTTGCTCCTCGGTATTTTCTCTGTTGACCCGTGGGGATGCAGTTAGCACTTGAATTCTCTATCACTTTTCAACCGACCGGGGGTTACATTATTTTGTTTAAGTGGAAACTATTTTCATCTACAGTCTACCCGTGGAGAGAAGCTTATGGGTAAACACGGGGTCCCTTTGAAAAGCCGGGGAACCCTCATTAGCGCCTCCCACCAGAATTGGTTCCCAAAGAGTTGGTTGTCATCCCCGCATGGCACGTGGGGCTGCTGGGCGTGGGGTTTATTAAAGCCACAGGCGCTTGATCTGCGTTCCTCTTCCCCCTCTGCGCACTGCATAACCATGGCAACGGGGAGCCCCAAGCTGCCATTTTGTTTCTTTTGGGGGGACCTACCTCATTTGTTCCTGGCCCACTTCCCTCTCCGCAGCAGGTCCTCAAAGAATACCTTCTCCTCGAGTGCCATTGTGCTATCACATCGATGAGATGCCATGGTCAGCTCACTTTTGCTTAGATCGCTTAACCTGGGGTAAAAACTATTTTGTTTTTTAAATATATTTTTATTGATTTCAGAGAGGAAAGGAGAGGGAAAGAGAGAAACATCAATGATGAGAGAGAATCACCGATCGGCTGCCTCCTGCTTGTCCCCCACTGGGGATCGAGCCCGCAACCCAGGCATGTGCCCTTGACCGGAATCAAACCTGGGACCCTTCAGTCTGCAGGCCAACACTCTATGCACTGAGCCAAACCAGCTATGACCAAACTGGTTTTGTTATATGTTGTTTTGCTCAAAGTCTCGGAAACTATGGATGACTTTGAGGACTGACCGGAGGGGAGGGAGGGGGTTCTTGTGACCTAATAGGAATCATGGTGACTCCAAGCACGCCAGGACACATGACAGCTGTTTGTCCGGTCCGAGTGTCCATTTGCCGATGGGCCAAGAGTATTTTGAAATCGGCTCTCTGTCTGGCGGGTGTGCGTGGTTGGGGAATGCCATTTCAGGGCGTAAACCGTGCTTCCAGCGACTTTCCTAGAAACAAGCAGCCTCAGAGGAGATGGCACACACTTGGTTGTATTTCCACTCTTGGTAACCATTCAGGCTAACGCTCAGGCGGTATAGCAAGTCACACTAATTAGGAACCCCGGAATTTTAGAGCAGGAAAAGGTATAAAAATCAGAAATCCAAGCTCTGTGTGTACGTGTCAAAGAGAGTGCTTTTTTTTTTTTTTTTTTTTGCATCTTTCCCTAAGACGACACAAACTTATTTCCAGTTGTCTGTGACTTCTGATGAGAACCAAATGGGAGAAATATTTGGACTTTCTCCATCTTTCTGCCTTCCCCGTCTCCCAATCCTGTCAAAACCAGGGGGGCGGGGGATAGGGGTAGGGGGGGTGGCGTAGAGCAGCCACAGCCAAACAAAAATCGCATCGCGCTCCCATCAACCGAATGAGGCCTAATGAGGCCCGCGCCGCGCTGTCAGAAACGCGTGCACACGTCGGCCGCGTTAATATTTCATCCCGCTGTCAATACACAACAAAAGCCTTCCCCTCTCATCTGGCGCCGATCGGGGCTGAGGAAACGGTCTCCTCAGATAGATGCCACCGAGAACACCTCCAGAACACGTGTGGGCGTGTGATCTCCGCCGGGTCACCCAGCCGCCCGCGCCACCCAGGGCTTTTCGCTCGGGATGTTAGCCGTCGTGACGGCGCGTGTCAGTGAGCGGGATGAAGGGGGAGAGACCGGCTTTCATGACATCAGGAGAACCATTAGGTTTCATTTGTCGCTAATTAACGCTGACAGGTTTCACGGGCCTCAGGGTTGCTTTCGTGTGAGGGTGACGCGCTTTTTCGTTGTTGTATTGTGTTGTGTTGTTGTGTTGTGTTGTGTGTGCACATCCCTCCTCATTCATGCATTTTGATTCTGACGATTTACACAGCTTCCTGTCTTCCAGGTTCCCTCCCCACATGGTCCCGCCACATCACACTCTGCACACGACCGGCATCCCCCACCCGGCCATCGTCACGCCCACCGTCAAGCAGGAGTCCTCCCAGAGTGACGTCGGCTCGCTCCACAGCTCGTGAGTGTCATTCGTTCTTTTTTTTATTGACTTCAGAGAGGAAGGGAGAGACGGAGAGGGAGAGAGAAACAGCCGTGATGAGAGAGAATCATGGACCGGCTGCCTCCTGCACGCCCCACACTGGGGATCGAGCCCACAACCCTGGCACATGCCCTTGACCAGAATGAAACCCGGGCCCTTTCAGGCTGCAGACAGAGGGGCTCTATCCACTGAGCCACACCAGCTAGGACTGTGTGCTGCTCTTTCGATTGCTTTTTCCCTCTGCCATTGCGTTGGGCCCGTGGTTGCTGGCAGGGTGGGTGGCTCCTGGCTGGGGACCCCGGCCGAGGCTGTCGGGCTGGTGGGATCCCAGCAGACACCAGCTCCCATGGGCTCCCGTGGGCTCTCTTCCACGGGGTGGAAGAGAAGTATTTTTACGTTCGTGGCTGGGCCAGGATTTGCAGTCACGTCCCTGTCCCTGTCCCTCTCCCTGATCCTTCCGAGCTCAGTCCTAGGAGCAGCCACTGCCGCCGAGGGACGGGCGGCCACAGATGCTCTCCCTGCGGCCTGGGAGAGTGTGTGCTTGTGACACTCCAGGAGCGGATTGGAGAGCCCCTGTGCTCCCCCGGCCCCTCCCCAGGCGGTGTCTGTCCCCTGGTTCAGGGTGGGGGGACCAGACCTGGAAGCGAGCTGTTCATTCAGGGCTGCGGGGCATGGGGGGCGCTGGGGAACGGAGGGCGCGGGGTCCTCGCCGCGGGGGGAGTTGGCCGGCCCTCGCGGTTGTTCACGGGGTTGTGTCTGTCTGTCCCGTCCGCACCCAGAAAGCACCAGGACTCCAAAAAGGAAGAGGAGAAGAAGAAGCCCCACATAAAGAAACCCCTGAACGCGTTCATGTTGTATATGAAGGAAATGAGGGCGAAGGTCGTCGCCGAGTGCACGTTGAAAGAGAGCGCGGCCATCAACCAGATCCTGGGCCGAAGGGTAGGTGGCTCCCTCACTGGGGGGAGAGGGGCGAGGGGCCTGGGGCCCATCGGGTGGGGTGAGAGGATGTCCGTCCGCTCCCCACGTCCCCATTTGTTTTCCTCCGGCCCCACTGTCAGGCTGGTCACTCCGGATTCCAGTGGCCACAGCCAGGACCCTCCCCCTCCCCCAGAGAGGGCCGGGGACGGAGTGTCTGAGCCCTCGTGATGGCACCAGGCCCCGCCGCCCGTCTGCAGGTTACACGGTTCCCGGTGGACCGGCCCCGCCAAGCCGCCGCCTCCGCCCCTCACCTCGGGGTCGGCGGTGACGTCTCTGCCTGTCTCTCTCTGCCTCTCTCCCCACGTCCCCTGCAGTGGCACGCGTTGTCGAGAGAGGAGCAAGCGAAATACTACGAGCTGGCGCGGAAGGAACGGCAGCTCCACATGCAGCTGTACCCCGGCTGGTCCGCGCGGGATAACTATGTAGGTGGATCCTCGGTCCCGGGACGGGTCTGCAGGCCGGTGCCGATGTCCACAGGGGCACAGGGAATGTCAGCTCGGTTCCGCCCGCCCTCTGCGGGGACCGTTGGCACCTCGTCCGTCCGAGCACCAGGCTCAGAGGGTCTGATCTTGGCCTCCAGTTTGGCCCCACCAACATTTAGGGAGGAGGGACGAGTCTTCTAAGCCATGGCGCCTGCGGCCTTCCAGGGAAGAGGGTGGGGTGGGGTGGGGTGGGGTGGGGTGGGGTGGGGTGGAGAGAGTGAGTGTCCTTCCTCAGAGATCTCCCAGCAGGCCCTTCGATATAAGAGGGGGAATCGAAACAATTGTCTTACTCCGTGGTTCAGCAGAAGCTGGGAGCCTAGTCCATCCTGAGGGGCATGATGGGAATATCCCTGGAAGAGCCAGTGGAAGCCCTCCTTTGGCAGGGACCCGGGGAGGGGCAGACAAAGGGGAGTGTGTCTTGTGAGGTGAGTGTTCTGGACTCTGTCAGCTGCAGGGTTTGCCTAATTTCCTCTCTAGGATTTTAGAAAACACGGTTGGATGGTCTGTTTTACTAATTGCGATGGGAGGGTCACTATTCTTCTTCCCTAAACGTCCTCTGAGATCCCTGTCCCCTCTCACCGTTCTTCCCCATTCTCCGTTTTGCCCATTAGCTCAAGCTCTGGGCTCATTCTCCTCTGGATGGATGAACTGTCTCTTATCTTGCCTGGTGCCTCAGTACCCAGCCTTTGGTTAGATGAAGTGATTTTGTCACCCATGTGGGGGAGGGGGGGCAGTGGGACAGAACTTGTCTTAATGCAGCCACAGGCTCCTCGTCCTGTTCCTTGTCGGAATCTGGGAGCCACGGGCGATTTTCTGCTCCTGCCCTCCCTCTCCGTGGGCATCGTCCATGGTGAAGGGCTCTCTCCGGATGCCAGTTGAAATCCGTCCCGTCCTTGCCGATTGCAGACTTGCTGTGTCCATGGTGTAGTGGGGGTTCTGGGCTAAACCAGAACTATTTTCTGGCTCAGAACTTGGCCGTCTCAGCGAGTGACACGGTCCACGGGGACGTGAGTCCTGAGGGAAGGCCGGTTGCACGTGCTCTGAGCAGCATCTTCAGCTTCCGCCCCCTGTACACTGATCCCTTCACACATGTGCTTGCCAGTCTGCTCTCTGTGTGGATGAGGGGGAATGGAGAAGCCAGGCCTTTGGCTTCATCACGTGTTCATCACCCCTGCACCCATCTTCCTCCAGATCCGCACCCAACTTCCTCCAGGCCCAGCGCCCTGAGCTGGCAGCATTAGGCTGGACTCCCCCTGGGAGGTGGGCCCAGAGGCCTTGTTCCTCACAGATGGTCACGCCAGGGCCTAGATGATTGGGGGCTTTGCACGTGTCCTCAGCATGTGTGTGCTGGAGAGGCCGGTCTCCTGGCGCCGGGAGGAAGAGCTTGAGAACGTGCCTGCTCTCCCACAGGCTTGCTGCCCTCCACCCTGACCTTGAGGTGGAGCCCTCCAGCAGTAGGCAGGCCCTGCAGCCCCCGCCGGTGCCCACACAGCCGTCCCCTGACAGGACAGAAGTCCTTAACGGCCAGTTCCAGCTTCTCCCCGCTCCAGACCCCCTCCTCGGAGTAACCTCGAATCCCTATCCCAGCAGGCCTTCCTGTACAGCCGTGCAGAGTGCGCCCTGCACCCCTGAGTGTGCTGTTGCCCTGGGGGCTAGTGCATGGCCTGGCACTGCATAGGGGACCTCCCCACAGGTACAGGCCGACTGGAAGCTTCCAGAAGCTGCTGCCTTTGTTGAGGGGCTGGAGCAGGTGTTGCCTGAGGCTCTTTGGGAGGTGCTTTCCAGGTTTCCAGTCCTCAAGGCGCTTGCAGTGACTTCAGCTCCGTTTTACTCTTGGAAGGGGTCTGTGGGTGCAGGGGGAACCCCTGGTAAGACTTGAAAGTGAGAGGAAGGTCTGGATCTGGAGCTGGAGGAGTTTCCTCTCGTCGGGGGTACTGTCAGATGCCTGTCACTGTGGCACAGGGCTCATAGGTGTGAATGTACCTCTCCCCGTTTCCTTCCCTTCCCTCCCTCCCTTCATCCCTCCCTCCGGTCCATGCCCCAGGAAATAGCTTGAGGAGCAAAAACCAAAATTTGAAGCCTTTATGAATTTGATCGTGGTGTCATGTTAGTATTTTTAACTGACCTGGCATGGAGGTTTCGAGAACGTTTTCGTTATCATAAAGTCCAGAGGTTCCGCAGGCAGGCTTTCTGTGCCCCCTCGCACCTCTCACGTGCCCACCTCTCCAGCCAGTGGTGCCCGTACAGCGGAGTTCTAAGTAAGCGAGTCCCGTGGGCCGTGGGGCGTGGCACCGTCTGGAGCACAGAAACCACTCCTTCCACGGTGACACGCGTGGCCAGGGATCCGCACGCTTCCCTTTCCGGCTCTGCTAGGTCAGCAGGAAGAGAGGCCTAGGCCGTTGGCTCATCTGGCATTTCCCCCCCCCCCCACCGTAGTTTAGGCCTTTAAAAAAAAAAGGTAATGGGGTGTCCGCCTCCCTTGAGACGCAGCTCCCTCTTCACTAAACAGTGTTCCTTCATTTCTCCACGCCCCTCCTGTGGCAGTCTTCAGTCCGCCTGTTCCTTTCCTCGGTGGACAGCTCAGTCTCTGTCTAAATGGACAGCCTTCCGTGGGCAGGGGCGTTTTCGGCTGCCTCTTAGAATAGCTTGCCAGAGATCGGGGTGCGGGGGTGCGGGCAGCGAATTAAAGATGACCGGGAAGCCCGCCGCCCAGCCCAGGCTCCTCACCGAACCGAAACTGGGCCCTCCTGCCTGTCCCAAGGTGGCATTGGCTCCTCACGGGGGACAGGCACCGGATAAAGACGGCGGTGGAGGCCCGAGAAGGCACACAGGCCCCTTCCTGCCTCCTCCCCCTTCTCCTCCTTTCTATCCTCCCTTCCTCCCTCCTTGCCATTCCCTCCCCTCCCTCTCCTCCCTGGTTTATCTAGGAATGTAAACCGTTCCCAGTGGAAACGCTGAACTGAAGGCCAAGACTGATCCCCAAGTGGCACAGGCCCCGTGATCTGAGGAAAGAGGGGCTTCCTCCAGGACCGGGGGCTGTCTGCCTTGGGGTGCAGCTAACACTCGGTGGCCTCTCCACCCCGAGTTTCTCCTCGCAGCCTGGGTGCATGCTCAGGCCTTCTACCCATCGCCGCTCATTTCTCCTCGGGGCGTGACGTCCACCTGCTATGAGCACCTTTAGGCGAAGGTAGCGTTTAGATATTCAGGACATGGAGATGGAGAGCAGGCCTTTGGTTGGTGACATTTCCGGTGCACCAGGCAGCGAGCCCCTTGCGGAGAGGCGGAAGGAGCTTCAGGTCTGGCAGGAGGCAGTCACCTCTGTAGAACGGCTCCTGTTCCAGCCACAGCCACAGCCACAGCCACAGCCACAGCCACGCGTGCACTGTCAGGATTTCAGGGAGGGTCAGGTTGGAGCCTGTGAGCGACTCTGTGCAGGGCGTCACCTATAATCCATCACAGCCCTTCCCCAGAGGCAAGGCGTTCAGTCTGCAGGCAGCACAGCTCAGTGGGCCAGGCAGTGGAGCCAGGATCCCCCGAATTCCCATCCTGGCCCCCCACTGGCTAGCTTTGTGACCTCAGGAGAGTTACAGAACCCCTCTGTGCCTTGGTTTTCTTTATCGTAAGGATGGCATGGTGACAGGACCTGTTGTCTAGGACTGTGTGAGGACAAATGAGTCAGTAGACATGGCCCTCTTAGAATCACGGCTGGCACGCAGTCTGTGCTCAGTGAATAGTCGCTGTTGCCAGGAGGAGTTTTATGGTGACACAGGAGGGGGACGGGGACAGCGCCCCTCTTTAGTGAATGTCCACGCAGCAGTTTCAGAAGGAGCGCGATGCTTTCTGGTTCTGTTTCGCCTTTCTTAATTCCCTCTTCTGCCCTTTAAAACCAAGCTCACACCACCGCTCTGAAAAACCGCTGCTCCAGCCTTTAATTCCTGATTCAGCACGAGGACCTTTTGGCCTCGCTGAGAGGTTCGGAGGAGGCAGGAGGCTCCGAGTCCCCACTCAGGCCATCTCCGCAGTCATTTGCCCGGTGGTGCCAGGCTCCCGGGCCCTTCTAGCCCTGCTGGTCCACACCTCCCGTCTCCCCCTCATCCTTCTATGGAACCCGGTTTGAGGAGGGATGTGTGGTGTGTGGGAAAGAGGTCTCCTTTACTGTATCATTTCTTTCTCTTCTCCTCCTGGGTGGGCATCCTGCCGGCTGGCACATAGTTCGTTTGTGCATTAGAGTGAAAGGGGGTGGGGGTCGTAGCTGGCTGGATGGAGAGGAGCAAGCAGTCCGCTCCCCTCCTCCCGCCTCCTTTCCCGGGGAGCCCCGACACCCTCCTGCCACCTGTTACTGGCAATAATGCCCCGTGTTTGATCTGTTTGTCCAGGGGAAGAAGAAGAAGAGGAAAAGGGACAAGCAGCCGGGGGAGACCAATGGTGAGTTAGAATAACGCGGATGCGGGGAGGAGCGGATGCAGGGAGGAGCAGCACCCTTGAGGGACCACTCTTTTATGTTAGGCTGGAGGGGGGCGGGCAGTTAGAAGCTCAAGGCCAGGACATTGTGGGGGGACCCATCGTAGCCAGGCTTTTTGTGTATGCATTTTAATTAATTGCTTCGTGACTGCCCTTTTTAAAGCCAGTAACGTTTATTGTTGCATGAAAAAGCACATTGTAATTCTAGTGGAATGTGTTGGGAAGTAACCATAGAGCCTGGAAGTGGAGAGCGGTAGGCATGCCTATGCGGGTTTATACAGTCTGCTCGCTGCGTATGTGGCCGAGCAGGGCCGAGGAGGGGCTAGGGGCCTAGGAGGCGGGTGTGTGTGAGTGTTTGGTATTAACTGGGCTGTTCCTGAATGTTCCGATGCATGCCTTTACAGTGGTAAATTGCACCCGACTTAAATTAAGGAGGTTTGTCATTCTCTAGAAGAAATTAGAAATACTGCATAGGCAATCTCAGGTCCCTTGGAGAAGGCCAGGCTTTTACGAACAACTACAACAACAACAACAAAAAAAACATTTTGAAGGCTTTGTATAATTTGTTCTTTTTTTTCAGAACACAGCGAATGTTTCCTAAATCCTTGCCTTTCACTTCCTCCGATTACAGGTGCTAATGTCATTTTGAGTCGTTAAAATAGTTGCTTAAACTGTTTTTTAATTTTTCTTGCCATTATAGTTTGATTAACATTATAAACACGTATGACATTTGAACATTCTTTAAAATGACCATCTACTCGGTTTTGTATGTTTCGGTAGAGTATTATTATTTTTTTTTTCAGTTGCTTTTGTTGTTTCTTTTTCTTTATTTTTTTTTAATTTAATTTAACTTTTGCTTTGTTTATTTATTTTTCCCATAACAGTTGTTTAAGCAGTAATGACAGTGATCTAGAGTTGAACTAACTGTGCAAATTGAATATGCAGTATTTCTTTAAAAGAGACTGGTTTAAAAAAAAAATGGAAGGAATTCAGTAATAAACCTCCTTAATCTAATGGCATTTTTTTTCATTGCTCCCACTAAGTTTTCTCATGCACGCATGCATCTGCAGTATGATTATTTTTTTTCCTTCGCTTTTTTTTAATTTTCGTTTTTTTTTCTTCCTTTTGCTTTTCTGCTCATACTTTGCAAGCCCACTAGCATTTTACTGACTGTACCTGCTTAAATGCTGCTATGAGCTTTTGACTAACTCCTAACAGCTCATTTATATAGCCTGTGTACCTTTATCTGTTCCTCTCTTAATATTAATGAGCATAGATTAAAAAAGGAAAGACGAACATTCCAAAAGCTGCAATATCCCAGTACCACGATCCCTTTCTTTCTTTATTTCTTTCTGTTTCATTTCATTTTGTTCTGTTTTTTATTTGCAATATTTTTCTTTTTTTTTATATACTGTTATCCTCAGAAGAAAAAAGCATGTTACAAACTTAATTCCCTCCTTTGCTTTATTTTCTTCTTTAAGAAAAACAAATTGAGAGAAAAAAAACAAAACCAAACAAAACCAAAGTGGAAACGTATTATTCGAAAGCTACTTGTTCAGTACCTAACTTCCCTGTATTAGCTCGAAACGAATCTGAGACAGTCCTTCATGAAGGGATACTGCAGCTTTATTTGCAACAGCTAATTTCACAAGTTGAATAAGAATGTGATTTTTTTTTTTACCTTTTTTTTATTATTAAAGAAAGTTAAAAATCGAAAGTCGATAATTTTGTCATTAGTAACCAGGTCATTGATTTATTCCCTTTTTTTATTTTAATTTTTTTCTTATTTGTATCTTTCTCTTTCCCCCCTCCCTCCCTCTCCCTCTCTCTCTCTCTCTTTCTCTCTCTTTCTCCCTCTCTCTCCCTCTCCCTCTCTCCCACATCCTCCTCCTCCTCTGCTCGCTTCTCTCTCGAACTCATTCAGACCTGAGCGCTCCTAAGAAATGCCGAGCGCGCTTTGGCCTTGATCAACAGAATAACTGGTGCGGCCCTTGCAGGTGTGTATAGATTTCCCAGATTCGCTGTGCTGGTTTGCAGCTGGTCTCTTCCTTCGGTCCTTTCCCCCTCTCTGGCCTGTCGCTTCGTAGCTCTGTGTGTGGATCTTAGGAGACACGAAGGCGCGGGACACTGCTCTGTGAGGGACGTGCTTGTTCCCCGCTGCTGCTAGCCAAATGCCACTGTAAACAGCATCCCCTGTGCCTCCTCGGGTCAGCGACAGCCAGCCCCAGCACGCCCCTCCCCGGGAATGTTGCCTGCCAGCCCCCCTTTGCTCACGACAGCCCGGGACACGGGGCTCAGGGACACCCACCGTGACCCTGGCCTAGGTAGACGCCAACAACGTCGCCTTTCCCCTCCTCTTCTCTCTCTGTTTTTATTCATTTATTTTCCCCTTGTTTTTGTTTTTTGTTTTTTATTTTTGGTTTTTTGTTTTTGTTATTTTTTGTTTTTTTGGTTTCTGGTTGTTGTTTTCTTTTGTGTGTATGTGTGTGTGCGTGTGCGTGTTTTTATCGTTTTCGTTTTTTGTTTTTTTTTTTCTTTTGACTCATAGAAGTCCTTTCCTTTCATGCCCTTGGTGAGGGAAGGAGTCTGCGGAAGACAGGGCAGCGGTAGCTGAGAGTCCGCCCGCAGCCGAGCACCACCCACCATTGTGTTGTGTTTTTTTTTTGTGTTTACCTTATGCTAACAGATGCAAATACTCCAAAGAAGTGTCGGGCACTGTTCGGGCTTGACCGACAGACTTTATGGTGCAAACCGTGCAGGTATATGACCACTGCGAGGCCTTTGGGAAAAACAAAAAAAATCAAAGCCATTTTCTGTCCTTCCGGTACCTTAGCGTGTCCGTACATCTGGGCCCTGTTCCCCGTCTACCCTGCACTGGCATCAATGACTAATGAGCCTCACTCTTCCAGATTCCCTCGCTAATTGTACGCTCTCCCCACTTTCTCTTCCTCTCCTCCCCCCCGACCCTCCTCTTCCAAATAAATAACACACGCACCCCGTGGTAGGGCCTCGACAGCAGCCCCCACAGACCAGGACAGCAACCCACCCCCCCCCAGACCAGGACAGGCGCTTTGCCCTTTTGCTCCGAAAGCTGGCCCGCTGGAGCCGGCCCGGCCCCAGGAACGCTTCCGTGGTCCGAGCGCCGAGCGCAGAGGGAGCTGGATTGACAGCAGTAGCATCCCCGTGCCCTCGGAGTCGGGGGAGTAGCATCCCTGTGGCCTCAGAGTCGGGGGAGTAGCATCCCCGTGGCCTCAGAGTCGGGGCCCTTGGAGACGTGCTCTGGAGCAGGCTCTTTTATTTTATTTTTATTTTTGGTTTGGTTCTGTTGTTTTGTTTTATGTGAAAAACCCACATCCGTGTGCAGAGGAGCGTGGTAGCTGACACGTTTTCCAGTGCTTCCAGGAAGCATGGCTTTGACCGGCAGGCACCAGCCGACAGGGCTGCACGAGGGAGCCCCGCAGGCCCGCGCTGCGGTGCAGGCCCACACACATCACTACGAGAGAGAGAGAGAAAAAAAAGAGAGAGAGAGATGGAGAGAGAGAGTTGGTTCCAAAAGGAATCAGGAGCCGTCCCGATTCAACCCCCGGGTTCCAAACCCTTCCGCTCCCCTCCAGCCTATAACCTCAGGGAAGGGATAGGCGCTTCCTTCTTGGTGGAGGGGTACCCACTGGGAGTGCCCGTCTCCTTTCCTTTCCTCCGATGACCGCCTCGGTTAAATTTGTTGTTTCTTTGTTCTGATACAAGCAGTCTTTGAATTTGGAATATTATGATGGTAGGTATCTCAACACCCACACATGCCGTTCTGTTTGTAGTGCCTCCCCTGTCACGTGTCCCTCTCCTCCATGCCTTTGCCATCTGTTCCGTGTTTAGACGTTAGCTCAGACTGTCCATCCCATTACGTGCATGCCCACGACTCCCGTGTTTCCTCCCTCCCCGGCCGAGGCCTTCCAATGGAGAGACGGGGGCAGGGCCTGGCGTGGACCGCACCTTGAGGGGAGAGAGGGCTTGAGAGCTGATGGAGAGGAGAGTCCCCGGGTGATGCTCCGCCCAGTGAGTGAGGATGGGGGGGTCCTAAGGCCGACGCCCACCAGAAGAGGGGTTCACTCAGCCATTCTGCCCGATGGCCATGCTCACGGAGGTGACAGATGTCCTGTCCCCAGTCTTCTCTGGGCAACAGAAAGGGGGTTCCTGATGAGGTTGACGACGGAGGGGAGATGTTAGTGTGTCATTAGGGCCAGCCTGGAAGACAGGAGCCCCGCTTTTCCCCTAACTCTCTAGGCTGGGATTTGTGGGGCCACTAGGAGGATCACTGGCTGGGTCACCCACCATGGCCACGGCCTAGGATGAGCTAACCACGGGGTCCACGCGGAGAGAGGGTTCCTTACCATCTGTAGAAAGTCTGCACACCTCACCAGGTGGACTTTTGGGTGCATTTTATTTGGGGGAGGCGAGCCGTGGCCCGGGAATCCCCGTTTTGTTTGGGAAGCAATGGCTGCGAGGTAGACGTGGCTCTTTTTTTATTATTGGAAGCTCATCGTCACTAACATGGATGGGACGGACAGCCCCTGCCCTAGACACAGCCCTTACCTAAAGCCATGAAACCTCCCCTGAGGCTAGAGTTTTCGTGACAGTTTTACCCAAAACAGAAGCAGCCGGAGACCTTGGTGGGTACCAAGGGGTGGGTCCTCGTCATTCCTGGGGTCCTTCCCGCCTCAGCGCTGTCAGTGGATCCTAGTGGCCACTGTCTTCTGTGGGGGGCAGTGTTCGTACCCTAAAAGCTGCTAGCGCATACATCCCTGCTCCTTTTAGGGTGTAACTCCAAACTGGCCTCAGGAAGAATTCCTCCTTTCCCAATAAACCCGTAAGAAGCTAAAAACGGATTTTTAAGAGGCCACTCCTTGATTAGAGACGGAGGCGGGGAGGGCAGGAGGAGGGATTTTGTCCATTTTTTCCCTCAACTTTTCCCAGGATCTGGCTTGATGCTAAATGACTAGGACAAAATGTGTTGTTGTTTTTTTTTTTAAAAAAAGAGAAGTTGGAAAGGAGGCATTTTTCCAGCCCGCCGGAAGTGTGTGTGCCCACTGCCATTTGCTCAGCCACCTCCTAGCAGCTTCTCTCTGCCATTCACAGTCTTCCCGTCCCACGTTCACGTGCCCCGCGCATCCCCAAGGCACGCACGGACGCTCCCACGGTGTCACAGGGAGGGGGGAGGGGCAGGGAGCACCCGGGCCGCTCCTGGCTCCTAGCCGTCGAGGCTCCTCGCTCAGGGTTTCTCATTTTATTTGACATTTGAGTGCGTTTTTAACAAGATTCTGTTTTGAGCCCACCAAGTTGCTCTTCCCACCTCTTCCTTCTGCCCTCCTGTAGCATGGAATGCTGCCTGATGCCCTTCCTGGTCTCCCGCTATTCCCCTGTCCCTCTCCCTCTCCCTCTCCCTCTCTCTTCTCTCTCTCAGCTCTCCCTGTTGCTTTCTCCATGTTGCTTATGCCCCCCCCACCCCGCCCCCTCCCCTCTCCCATGTTAAAATGCATGGACCTCTTAGTGTTTGAGCATGTTTTGATCTGCAGGCGGAGGTGGTGTACAGCTCTGATGGATAGATAGGCTGATGTATTGAGAGGCTTCTGTATTGATCTCGGGCTTCTGGGGTGGAAGTAGACCCTCACCCTCTATTTCAGTCTATCCCAGGTCCCCCACAGTCAATTTGAAGGTCCCCCACACTCCCCCAGAGTTCCTTCCACTGGAGAGGGGTGGGTAGACCTTGAGGCCCTCTGCCCAGGGTCTTGGCCTCTGGAAGGCAGGGCAGACCAAGCTGAGCATGTCCCTTCTACCCTCCCCACCCCGCATCCCTCCTCCTGCCCTCTTGCTGAGTCCACACCCCACGCACCCAGGGGCGTGATCAGACAGCCCTGGGCTTGCTCCGGCCCAAGGCGGAGCTCCTCACACCCCTTCCTCTCAGTGGCGGGGACATCTGACCGTGGTTGCCTCAGCCCCAGCCGGCACGGAAAGGTGGCCGGCGCTCACACGCTTGTTTTCGGGGGTGGGGGGGTCCCCAGCCCTGTAGTCGCTGTTCCCTGACGAGGTTCTCCTTAGATCAGCTCCTTCCCTGCACCTGCATCGTTTTTGATAGCGTGACGGGGGGGCTGGTCCCAGGGTCACCGTTGCTACCCAGTATTGTCCCATCCGACTGGGGTTCACGGTAGGAGAAGCGTTGAGGTCACAGGCTCAGTTTCTTGAATTGGTTTCCCCACCTTCGATGATTAGCAAGAGAGGCTCTGAGAGTCTCCTTCCTGTCCCTGACATGACCAGGAAGCAGGACTGGGCGCTTCTGGTTTGGGCACAGGGCAAACCGAAAAGGCAGCCTCGGTGGCTTTCACACCGATCAGGACCACCCAGACCCCTGGCACTCACTTCTTCTTGTCTCACTTCCTTGTGACCTGCTGTGCCCTCCAGCTACCGGCCTCGGGGCGCCCCTCCCTGCCACCCTCACGTCTCTCCTTCCAGCCTTCTCACTCCGGGGTGAGGGAGGGGAAGACCCCCAAATCTTAAAAAAAAAAAAAAAAGAAAAATTAAAATTAAAAAAAAAAATCAAGTCGGAATCATAATTGAATCCACAACCTGCAGGCCATACAACCAGTTATTCTCGTTCCTTTGGATCATTTTCTGTTTTCCTTATTCTTCCCCCCTTCTCCGCCTTCGTTGATCCTCTTCTACCTGTTTTTTGGTGGCTTCTTTTTTTGGTTTTGTTTTGTTTCTTTATTTTCCGTTTTTTGTTTTGTTTTTGTTTGTTTTTTTAGTTTGTTTTGTTTTCTTTTCGTTTCCCCCCTCCTCTCACCTGACTCTCTGACCTCTCTTGATTTGGTGCGGTTCTTAACAGACGAGCCCGGCAGCTCTCTGGGCCAGCAGCCTGGTGGTGGCGGTGGTGGTGGCGGTGGTGGTGGTGGCATTGGTGGTGGCGGTGGTGGTGGTGGTGGAGGTGGTGGTGGTGTGTTGAGACCTTTAAGCCTCTTGCTAGTGCTGCCTTCAGCTCTGTGGGCTCCGTAGTCAGCGTGGGGAGAGTCTCCTCTTCATACGAGGCACCGGGGAAGGCGCTCTGTCTTTCTATGTACACACACACACACGCACACACACGCACGCACACACACACACCATTGGGGGGGAAGGAGAGGAAGGGGATGGGAGGGTCTGATGGGGGACTGAGGGTATCTTAAGCCCAAAGAGACACCATAATGTATTAGTTCATCTCACTTTCTAGCAAAGCGATGCCACCAGCGACAGGCGGCCTCCAGCAGTTGCTCAGACATGGGGCAGGGGTGGGGCAGCAGGGAGGTAGGGAATCCCATGCCATTAAGCGCAGGCTTAGGCGCGGGCAGACGTTAACGTGGGCACGGGCCCCTCGTGGCCCTTTAACGGCGCTCTGGCCACTGCCGCCCGCCGCCCGCCCGCCGCCGTGGGGCATCCGCTGGGTGGCGCCAGCTTGTGACTCTCTTCCCTCGGCACCCCTTCCTGTGTCACTCACCGCGCCTCTCTCCCCTGTTTCTAGGAGAAAAAAAAAGTGCGTTCGCTACATACAAGGTGAAGGCAGCTGCCTCAGTCCACCCTCTTCAGATGGAAGCTTACTAGACTCGCCTCCTCCCTCCCCCCACCTGCTAGGCTCCCCTCCCCCCGACGCCAAGCCGCAGACTGAGCAGACGCAGCCTCTGTCGCTGTCCCTGAAGCCCGACCCTCTGGCCCACCACCACCTGTCCATGATGCCGCCGCCGCCCGCGCTCCTGCTGGCCGAGGCGGCCCACGGCAAGGCCCCCGCCGCCGCCGCCGCCCTCTGCCCCAACGGGGCCCTGGACCTGCCCCCCGCCGCCCTGCAGCCGCCCCTCCTGGCCGCCTCCTCCTCCTCCTCCATCGCACAGCCGTCGACTTCTTCCTTACATTCCCACAGCGCCCTGGCGGGGACCCAGCCCCAGCCGCTCTCCCTGGTCACCAAGTCTCTAGAGTGATATATAGCTTTAGCTCGTTCTGTGTCGTCGTTTCCTTTGGCTTTTTTTTTCTTTCTTGATTTCCTCCTTCCCCGGCCCCCCAACACCCCCCGCACCCCCCCCCCTTTTTTTGGAAGGCTTTGTTTTGTACTCTTTCATTTTGTGCCACGTGGCTACTACATTAGTTGATGTTTTTATCGAGTTCATTGGTCAATATTTGACCCATCCTTATTTCCGTGTCTCCTTTTAAATAATGTAGATGAGAGAAGAGCCTCGTGATTCTACCAAAATTTTTATCGACAGCTGTTTAAAGTCTTTGTAGCGTTGGGAAAAAAAAATATATTATATATACAATAACTGTTATGTAGTGGGGGGATAGCTTAGTTTTCAAAGGACTGATAAAAAAGGAAAAAAAAAAAAGAAAAGACAAGAAAAAAAAGAGAAGCAGCAGTTGGGAAAAAGCAGCCCTCCAGAAGGAGTTGGTTCTGTATTATTTGTATTAAATACGAGCTTGCGAACCAATCATTTTCCATCCGGTTTTTTTTCAACCGCCCGGGGGCACGGCGAATGCAGTGCCGCCTCGCGACCTTTTTATTTCCCCTCCTTCCTTGTGAAACAGCTTTTATTGTGATGTTACCTGTTATTGTTTAAATGTACAGAAACAAAGGGTTAAAATGTGTTAATAGACCTTGTTCCATGGTGTTGTTCTTTTTTTTTTTCGGGGGGGGGGCGGGGGAAGGGGATGCTACTCAACACTTAAAGGCATCACAGCGCTGTCGGACCAGTAGTATTTATTGCTTTAGAGATTGCTCGTCGAACCCGTACGTCGTCCCCTTTAAAATATGTTTTCCTTTTTTTTTTTTCTTGAAACTGTATAAAGTCTTCCCTCTTCCCCTCCCCTCCCCTTAGCATCAGCATCTTATATATAACAACTCATTTGTACAAGGTTTTTAAGTTTATATATAAAATGTGTATATATTATTTTTGTTTTTGGTTCCATTTTCGACTTTTTTTTTTTTTCTGTATGAAACCCAGATGCCGCCAAATGGACATGAATATAGTTGCATTAAAGGATCAGTAGCATTAACAAACAGTTGCTTTAAAAAAAGCCATGATGTGAAACGAGACTTGAAAATTAGCGAGGGAATTTTAGCGACGCCGTTTGGAGCAACGACGGGGGAATGCCCCCCCGGGTCCCCTTTTGGACTCGCAGTCGGACGCCCTGCGCCCCGAGGATGCGGACTGAGCGCGGAACTCTATGTGCCAAAATTCTCAGTGACTTTCGCTTTTTTTCTCCCTCTTTTCGATGCTGTAATTTCCGTTCACCATGTTTTGCTGTGATGTTACATAGGTAGATTCTGTGTGTAGTTTTTAATGTCACCTATAACAAGATGTGTTTGGTAGCAGATTGTCCAGAAGAGCATTTTAAATGAAGAGGTATTACACCCTGACGGGCCAAAATTCTGTATATTAGATTACTCTTAAAGGAAAAAAACAAAAAAACAAAAAAAACCAGCTACCCGCTTCTATGTACCCGTAATGACATACGAGGAGGTGGCGAACTTTAAAAATAAACAAAACCTAGGCATGTTGATGTTGCAAAAATGCTGTATAAAGCTGAAACCTGTTCATTCAGTGCCATTGTAGTTGACATGAAGCGATTGTAAAACTGTCTCCGATTTTTCCTCTGGTTTATTAAGATGCTAACGATAACATTTTTTTTGTGTGTGTGAATACTTTGAATGTTTCCTAACAGTTGTGATGTTACTGTTCCGTTTTATGCTCTTATTCCAGTTTCATTTCTAATGGTTTGGAAGCCATTTTTGTAATGAATAAATGTTCATGCTGTACAGTATCTGTAGCATGCCGTGCTGGGTTAATAAAAGCAACATAGTGTGTGCAGATGAAGGCTGGTCACGCGTGTCTGTGATTTGCATTCTCTCTCCGGGGAAACCGGATCTGCCTGCTGGAACCTGAGGTCCCGGGGCTGGTACGGGTGGTGGGTGGGGACTCGGGGACCAAGACGTGGTCTCGAACCCTTTCCAGGGGTTGATTCTCCCTTTCCCTGTTTGGCATATGGTGGCCGAGTAAGTGCATTTCTGAAAGCCACACCCAGTTACAGACCCCGTGTCACCCTCTGGCTGTGAAACAGTCGCTCCCATACAGCCCAGTTGTCTTCCACTCACACTATCTGGCCCAAAGGATTGAATTCTGGGTAGTGAGACAGTTCACCAGGAGTGGATTAAAAACATATCCGTCCCCTTTAAGGACCATCAATGGGAATATATCCTGAGTTCTTCCCATGAGTTGCGTGCAGGCAGGGGTGCCAAGGGTAAGTTCAAAACCCTTCCTCGGGGCTGTGAGCGACCGTCGAGAAAGTTGGATCGAGATGGGTTTTCCTAAGGTTTGTACAGAGGAGCCTTTGGCTCTGTCCTGGTCAGCGTGCGAGGTTGTTAGCATCACCGATGGGCCACGGGGAAGATCTGCCTAAGGTTTCCGTGGCGTTCGCTTCTCAGCTGACGAGGAGGGACGAGATAGATGATGTTCACTCCTAGAACAAGCAGATCTCCAGAGGAGTGATCTCCGGGCCATCACGCTGTCCCTGTCACCACTGTGGTTAGGCAAGGTCACACAGTGTAGTCATCAGGACCTTAAAGCGCTGCTTTCCGCCTGCTAGCTCTTAGATTGTGTGAAATCTCGGTATTTTAATTTTGCTTTTGGCTCTGTATTCCCAGGGAGGAGTGCTTCTGGGGTCCTGCCCCAATGTAGTTCGCACACGGACCCCCAAGTGACCTTTGAAAACACAGCTGAGAGCGGTATTTGCAGCAGCACATGGTGTGGGAACTGCCTCTCTGCGCCCTCTCACTCCAGCCCACACCTGAGCGGGTGTTAATCGCCCTCCACCTCTGTGCTCTGAAACCCGCTCTAGACACTCAGGGTTTGTGTCTTGTCCAAGGTCACGGCGCATGAAGGGTGGTGGAGCTGGGATTTAAAGCCACCTGGGACTCCAGCCCGTGTTCGTGACGCAGGTGCGCCTCCCGCACAGTCAGCGTGGTCCTCCCACCGCGATGGGGCAGGCCTGAGCTTGGCCCCTCTTCCTCCCGGCACTCACTTCCTCTCCAGCCAGATAAAGGGGAGGTCAGCTGCCTTAAAGCTTTTCCTTTCCCGCTTTCAAAGATGCCGCCTCTTCTGCCGGGAAGGATCGGCTCCGTTCCTGCGCCCGCTCCCCGCCTCCTACCTGGACACTCCTCGCATCCTCAGGCCTCAGCAGAGACAGCGCCGTAGACGAGGGTGGGTGACGTCTCCCCAGTTTGCTCCACTGCTTTCTGCTCTCCCCTCCCTCTAACCTCTCCCCCACTGTCCTGTGGCACCGCTCTGCTGTTGGCATCTTGCGCACAAAATTCTTAGTGGTGGGGGGCTGTCTATGCATTGTGGGGTGCTCGCATCCCTGGCCTCTCCCCGCTAGATGCCCTCCTCCCGCTCTAGTCATGACAACAAGAAAGGTCTCCACATCGCCGGTGGCCCCATGGACAGAAGTGCTTGTGGGTGGGAACCGTTGTGCAGAGAGCCCTCCCAGACAGGGCTGTGGCTTCTGGGGTCCTGGTTCAGAGCCATGCGCAGAGGGGATGCTCCATATGTATTTGTTGAAGGAAGGAATGAGCAAAGTTGGCCAACTCTACAGCTGTATTGTGGGAAGAGGGGAATGGAAATTTCCCATGATGCTTTCAAATTTTGTGTTCTCGGGACTTCATGGTGTCAGTCACTTCCATAATCCTTTCAGCCCTGCTGGAATGTAACTCAGTGCCCTTGTTAATAAGTCCCCCCCCCAAAAAAAAAACAAACAAACAACAACAACAAAAAAAAACAGCCCAGGTGGGAGTGGGGTCAGTCCCTCTGCCAACAGCTGGCATGCAGATCTCTCTAAAAGTCAAAATAGTAAACCACCCAGTAACATGCTTTCTGCCCTCCCACCAACATCCGACATATACCTTAGGGAGCTTCTTTAACCCTAATGTGGATCTCCCACCACCCCCCTCACCAGCTCGTCTTATTGCAGACCAGGTTCTAGTCTCCCAAATGGCACCCCTTGCTCTTTAGAAACCAGCGTGGTTTCTAAAGCTTCAAGAGTTTTTGTTTGTTTGTTTGTTTGTTTTGTTTTTAAACTGAGCAGCTGCCTGTTGCACCCATGGAAAAACGGGTCTGTGGGGTTTGGGGTACTGAGAAACCCTGAGACAACATGTAGGCGCCCCTAACTCTCCGTCTCTGAACCTTACATTACTGCCACGTGATGGGGCCTATTTGCCTCTTTGGAGAGGGTTCGTTTCTTGTAGGTGCTAAAACAATGAACACAACCGGGGTGGCTTCCATTAGCAGCTGGCACAGCTCTGGAGGCCAGAGTCCGGAGCAGATGCGTCCTCCCTTCCGATGTTCTAGAACCTCATCCGTGTCTCTTCTAGCTTCTGGTGTCTGCCTGTAATCCTGGGTATACCTCCTCTTTTAGCCAAATCTCTCAAATCTGTACCTCTGTTTTCATATCATTGTGTCTGTCCCCGAAGTCCCTCTCCTAAGGATATATGTGATGGTATTTGGAGCCTCCCTTGAGGACCACGGAGAAGTCGCTATCTCAAGGTCATTAACTTAACCACGTGTTTTGCCATAGGGAATAATACCGGTTCTAGGATTAGGATGTGGGCATGTATTTTAGGCAGCCGCCTTTCAGCCCGTGATAGAAGCGTTTGCCGATTCGGGGGCAGGTCTTGGCAGAGGCCCCTCCAGAATGGGCCGATGGTGGGTGGTTTTGGACAAGGCTATGCGAAAGTGATGACTAGAGTAGGTGGTTGTGCATTTCAGATCATAGCAGGCGCCCTTGTGTTCTTGTGATTTGGATGCATCAGGGTCAGGAGGACCTTGCATCCGGTCCAGGATTTGGTGAGAGGGAGCACCTGGGAGCCATGCAGTGCACCTGAGCTTGGAGAGGCCTCCGGCCAGCCCTCTCCCTGCGTGTCCTTGGGCGATTCCTTCATTTCGCTGAGCCTCTGTCTTCAGCTAGCAAGCGGCGACCGAGTCCTTGTTCTGAGGGATTCTTAGGAGGGCAAGGCTGCAGAGACCGGAATAGCAGATACTAAAAGCGTTTATTGTTATCATAAAAGCAGAAGGCCAGTCACAACTCGTTTCTCTGTGGGATTCTGCTAGCCCTGAGGGTTAGAGAATCACAGAGATCGAGACACATCCTCATTGTCAACGGAGCCTGGCCCGAGATGCTGGCCTCATCTACAGTCATTCATCTCACCTGAAACTTCATGGCCCTGTGACAGTCTCTTCCACCTTTTGGGGAGCTGCAGCTCTGGCTGGGGTGCCTTTTTGTAGAACATAAATGTGTTCTTAATTAAGGCCCTTGGGAAAGTAAGGAAAGAATAGCCTACGTGTCTCTGGCGAGCGGGAATTACTAATAAGCGGGCCCTTCGGTTTGATTTTCTAAAGGAGCCCCATCTGCTGTCGGCTTCCTCGGCTCTCACTTCAGATCAGGCCCAGCCTTTCTGGCACATGGTGCTGGCCAAGCCTGGCCGGAGTCCGGGCATGGCCCTGGGGGCCGGGCGGGTGAACTCTGGCCCTGGAAGTTGGCAGTTTTCGAGAACACTCGATAGGAGCTCTGAGTAGGCACGTTGATTGACTGGTTGATTGGTTGGTTACTCATGCATTCGTTCAACAGACGTCTCTGGACACATTTGCACCGGGGACTGTGCTCGGCACGGACACGAGGGTCCGAGGGAAGTCAGCTTGGTCTCCGTTTTCCCGCCGCCGAGCTCAGTCCCACACCAGGCTTCAGGCTGGAGCCTTTTTTTTTCTTTAATATATTTTATTGATTATTTACAGAGAGGAAGGGAGAGAGATAGAAAGTCAGAAACATCCATAAGAGAGAGACATCGATCAGCCGCCTCCTGCACGCCCCACAGTGGAGATGTGCCTGCAAGCAAGGTACATGCCCCCGACCGGAATCGAACCTGGGACCCTTCAGTCCGCAAGCCGACGCTCTACAGGCTGGAGCCTTTAAGGACATGAGCCACCACCTGGGAAGCGACTTTCCATCGGCATAACGACAGGAGGATGTGCTAAATCCTCCACCCGTGCTTCTCATGTCATCCTCCTGGGGGTCAGAAGTGCGTTTCTGTTCATCTTATAAATGTAGAAAGTGACGCTTAGGGAGCGCCGAGCCCAGGGTTCGAACCCAGGAACCTGGCTCGGGAGCCTGCGTCGCTGAAAATGCAGACATCTGAGGAGCAGGAGGGAGGCGCAGGAGGAGCTACTGTGATTCGAGGCCTTTGCTAAGAGGCTAGGTGTTCTCTCTCCCTGTCTGCGTGCAGGTTTTTCTCATGCTGTTTCTGTGCTGGCCTTAACCGTAAGGCAGCTGATAATTACGTGGATTGAGCTCGATTTTGAACTCAGAAGTTGTAGAACCCTAGAATTGGAAGGAAATTAGAAGTAATTTTACATACATATTAGGTAGGTTTCTCAGGTTGTTAAGTTAGGAAATTTATTTAATGGATCAAGATCAGCATTTGAAAAAAAAGAGTGGATGATATAGAATCTATTACTTTGCCCTCATTGTATTTCAAGTCTCCCGGATTGGTAGAATAGGGCTAGACCAGTGGTCAGCAAACTGCAGCTCTCGAGCCACATGCGGCTCTTTGGCCCCTTGAGTGTGGCTCTTCCACAAAATACCACAGTCTGGGTGAGTCTATTTTGAAGAAGTGGCATTAGAAGAAGTTTAAGTTTGAAAATTTTGACTTTCAAAATAAATTTCAATAGTTTTACTGTGGATATTTGGCTCTGTTGACTAATGAGTTTGCCAACCACTGGTCTAGCATAACTCAAATGACAGTACAGTTGTGTATCTATTTTTGACACTCTGTTCCATTGATCTTTTCCTACCTC
>PVJN01032105.1:0-24390 GCA_004026805.1 Lasiurus borealis | reverse complement strand
GGGGTTCTGTGTGCTTCCTGGACTTGTAAGTCCATTTCTTTTACCAGATGTGGGAAGTTTTCAGTCATTATTTCTTTAAATAGATTTTCAGTATCTTGCTCTCTCTCTTCCTCTGGCACCCCCACAATTCTGATGTTGGTACGCTTGAAGCTGTCCCAGAGTCTCCTTACATTATATTCACATTTTTGGATTCTTTCCTTTCTTGCTTTTCCAGTTGAATGTTTTCTGTTTCTTTATATTTCAAATTTTTGACTTGATTCTTGCCTTTTTCTAGTCTGCTGTTAGGACTCTGTATATTTTTTATTTCAGTTAGTGTCTCTAGTTGGTTCTTTTTCATCTCCTCTTGGGGCTTGCTAATTTTACGCATCATCTCTAGCATCTCTAGTTGGCTCTTTTGTATCTCTAGTAGGCTTTCGCTAAATTTATCCGCCTTTTCTAGCATATTCTTGAGAAACCTTATAAGCATGGTTTTGAACTCTATATCCAGTCGCTTTTTTTTCCTCCATTTCTTTTGTTTTTGATCCCCTGTCTTGGCATTTTCACTATGTCGGGGAAACTTTTTTACTTGCAAGACCACAGAAGTCTCTGTTGAACTTGGGATGGGTGGAGTCTCAGGGCTTAAGGGACTGCCTTGCATTCCAGTCGGCCCCGCCCTCCACGGCTCCGGAGTCTCACGTGACTGGGTAATAGCTGGAGTGGTCCTTGTGCGTGCGCGCCTGCAGTGCCTCTATACCGCTGCCTTTCCAGCTCCCCTGCTCCCCTGCGCACCAGGACCACACGAGTCTAGGTCTCCAGGGTTTCGCCCGAAGCAGGGGCCCAGTGGACTCAGAAGTGGCACAGTTGGGAGGGTCTGTCTTCTGCCCAGTCCCCAAAGCCAGCAGCACAATTAGCAATCGGTCCTCCGTGTGGCGCCGGCGCCCTGTGTGTGCACGTGCGCACCACAGTGACCAGACCTCCTGTCTTTTGCGACTCCCCTAAATTTTTGTGTACTTCTCCCTTTTCACAGTCCAAACTCCCCCCGTATGAGTTTCAGCTGGATCTGGGGTTTAGTGTCGTAGGATAAGGGGTTCAATGCCGTTGGGAGTCTCCATTTCCCTCCCGCCAGAGAAAGCCAGCCAGGTACTCGGGCACCCGCTCTCTCAGCGTGCCTGTCTTTGTACCTCAGCTTTTTGCAGCTCCTCTGGGTCTCTGTGAGCCCCTCTCTTTCCTTCTAGCTGTAGAACTTCCACTCAGCCAGCTTTCCTGTGGTTCTGGATGATGTCCGTTCTGTCTTTTAGTTGTAGTTTTGAAATTGTTGTGCGAGGCAGCAGTGTAGGTGTTACCTATGCCGCCATCTTGGCTCCTCCTCCTCCCCATAGGTTTTTAATTGCTATGTTTTCATTGTCATTTGTTGCCATGATGTTTTTTTTTTAATTCTTCTTTGATCTCTCTGGTAACCCAGTCATTGTTTAATAGCATGCTGTTAGTCTCCATGTGTTTGATTTCTTTGGATTGTTTTTATTATAGTTGTTTTCCAGTTTTATGCCACTGTGATCTGAGAAGATGCTTTATATGATTTCTATCTTCTTGAATTTGAAGAGACCTTGCCTATGACCCAATATATGATCTATCTTTGAAAATGACCCATGTGCACTTGAGAAGAATGTGGCTTTGGGGTGCAATGTTCTGATGATGTCAGTTAGTTCCATCTGGTCTAGTGAGTCATTTAGGATTGATGTTTCTTTACTGATTTTTTTGTTTAGAGGATTTATCCAATGGGGATAGTGGGATATGATTGTATTGCTGTCAATCTCTCCCTTGATATTCTACAGTAGGGTTTTTTTTTTTTTTTTAATGTACTTGGATGCTCCTGTATTGGGTGCGTATATGTTTACCAGTGTTATTTCTTCTTGTTGAATTGTAGCAGTTTTGTTAGCATGTCTTACTTTGCTGGTTTGGTGGTAATAAGTTCCCTTAGTTCTTTTTTGTCTGTGAAGCTCCTTATCTCAGCTTCAATCTTGATTGATAGCCTTGCTGGGTACAGTATTCTTGAATTCAGAACCTTCTTTTGCATGACTTTGTATATTTCATTTTATTCCCTTCTGGCTTTATCAAGTTTCTGTTGAGAAATCAGTCGCTAGTCTGATGGGGGTTCCTTTGTAGGTAACTTGCTGTCTCTCTCTGGCTGCTTTTAAGATTCTTACTTTGTCATTTGTGTTTGCCAATTTAATTATAATGTGCCTTTTGAGGTTCATTTTCTTGGGACTCTGTGACCTTCTTGGATTTGTGTGGTGGGTTTTTTCTTCCTTATATCAGGGAAGTTTTCTATCACTATTTCTTCAAACAGGTTTTCTTTTCCTTGCTCAGTTTCCTCTCCTTCCTGGATCCCCAGTATGCAATGTTTTGTTTTGTGTTGTCCCAAAATTTCCTTAGACTCTTCTCCTGCTTTTAAATTTTTTTCTAGAAGCTGCTCTCCCTGGGTCTTCTAGCTCACTGATATGGTCTTCTGTTTCTTCTAGTGTACTTTTGATGCTTTCTATTGAGTTCTTTACAGCAGATATGTCATTTTTCATTTTTTCTTAGTTTTTCATTTCCTCTTGTTTCTTACTCATAGTTGAATTTGTCTTCCATTCTTTTCAGCCACCTTATGACCATTTCTCTGAATTCTTTCTCTGGCAGGTTGCTTGCCTTCATTTCATTTAATTCCTTTTTCTGGTGATGCATGCTTTTCTTTCATATGTGGGCTGGGTATGTAGTTCTCTCTCTCCGAGCTTTCTGTGGTGGAGTGTAGAGCTCTTCTGTATCCAAGTGTTTGTGTCAATGGAGGACTGGTGTTCTGGGGTTCGCAGCTGTTCGGTGGGTGTCGTAGTTGTATATTTTCAGGCTTCCGATAACATCCATTTTCACCTTCAAGGTGGTGCTGTCAACTGCATTTGAGCTGGTGGCTCCGGGAGGGAATCCAGCAACATTGGGGGCTGCTTGGTCAGGAGCACTCCATCCAGCAGTCCCCCACCTTCTCCTGGAGTATAGCTGTCCCTCAACTTGCCAACAAACAACTCCTCATGTGACCCTTAGCTGTTCTTTCTGTCTGCTCCAGAATAAGGTTCAGGACATGTCCGTGTATTCCGCTGCCATTTTTTTTTCCTTGTATTTTGTTTTCTTTTGTGAGGTACTTATGGTGTTTAAAAAAATTTTTATTGTCTTTTTTCAGTTATAGTTTCATTTTTTTCCTTATTGTCGCTTTCTTCAGTCTTTCTTGTTAGAGACTTGTCTGATCCTTGATTGTTTGCTCATACTTAGGAGTAGGGTACTAAAATTGTAAGGAACCTTTTTTTAAAAAAAATGTATTTTATTGATTTATTTTACAGAGAGGAAAGGATAGGGATAGAGAGTTAGAAACATTGATCAGCTGCCTCCTGCACACCCCCTACCGGGGATGTGCCTGCAACCAAAGTACATGCCCTTGACCAGAACCGAACCTGGGATCCTTTAAATCCATAGGTTGACACTCTATCCAGAGGCAATCTGGTCAGGGCTTTAAGGAACCCCCTTTTTTAAAAATTTTAAAATGTATTTTTATTGATTTTTACAGAGAGGAAGGAAGAGGGATAGAAAGTTAGAAACATCGATGAGAGAATGATATTGACCAGCTGCCTCCTGCACACCTCTTACTGGAGATGTGCCCGCAACCAAGGTACATGCCCGTAACCGGGATTCAAACCTGGGACCTTTCCATCTGCAGGCCGACGGTCTAGCTGAGCTAGACCGGTTTCGGCTGTAAGGAACCTTTTAATGTGTAGATTGGGTTTTGTTAACTCTGAGCATTGCTGTATGGTGATCTGGCTGTGTGTCTTTTGTTTGTTTGTTTTTCTGTTTGTTTGGGTTTTTTTTGTTTGTTCGTTGAGGAATCCTGATGTCAGAATTTAGGTTATTTCCCTTAGGCTCATTAGATTGCTTATATATTATGGGAGCCTTTGAGGGAAGTTGACTGGCATTTATCACATTTCATTCTATATACATTCACTTAAACTTACAAATTTCAGTGTACTTAACTCTTCAACTCTAATCTCTGACTGATGTTCCTTATCCTAGTAACTCTTTTATTTTACACTCTCCATAGAATAAATCTTTTAGTCTTTGATTAGGACTAGGGAAATGGAGTTACCCAAACAGAGTCTGGGATAGGAAGCTAGGAATATAACAAATTCTTTAATAGCTTTCTACTTATCCTAATTTTAACCACCTTCCTTCATCCTCACATTAGAATCATCTGAGGTCTTTTGAGGTGTTAATGGTATTGGTTTTTGCCAGCACTCTCAACTTTTAGTGTTGGTTTTATTTTGGATTTCTCAGTTTATTAGTTTCTTTTTTATTTTTTAGAGCTGACATTTTTATTTTTTTAATTTAATTTTTTTTTAATTGACTTTAGAGAGGAAGGAAAAGGAGAGAGATAAAAACATCAATGATGAGAATCATTGATTGTCTGCCTCCTGCATGCCCCTTACTGGGATTGAGTGTGCACCTCGGGCATGTGCACCTGATTGGAATTGAACCTGGCACCCTTCGGGATAGGCTGATGCTCTAGCCCAGTGGTCGGCAAACTGTGGCTTGCAAGCCACATGTCGCTCACGAGCTGCGGTTTGCTGCTCTGTTGACTAATGAGTTTGCCAACCATTGAGCTGTAGCCATTGAGCAGTTCCTTCATTTTAAAAACATATTTCTATTGATTTCACAGTGGAAGTGAGAGGAAAAGAGATAGAAATTGGTGATGAGAATTATTGACCAGCTACCTCCTGCATGCCTCCAACTAGGGGTGAAGCCCAGAATCTGGGCATGTGACATGACTGGGATTCAAACCGTGACCTCCTGCTTCATGGGTTGATGCTTTACTACTGAGCACACCAGCTGGGTCATTGGTAGCTTCTTGATCATCCCTTGTTTGACTTCCAAAGCTGTCAGTTTTCTCTTCTGTTTTTTCCTTTTGGATTTATTACTTTTTATAGCGTTGGTGGGGTTTTGAAAAGTGGATTGACTTAGATGCATATATTTACTTTGTCTACTTTTTCTCAGTTTATATTTTAAATCAGTTATTTTGTATATACTTGTGACTTTGAGAAATGAAAAAAAATAGAATGCATATTATAGACAATGCATATATTGGCCTATACAGCCAGGCTTCAAACTAAGACAGTTGAAATTTAGAGGAGAAAAAGGGACTTTTAACCCTTTGCTCAACAAATCAATTACTATTGTAAAACCATTTTTTTAAAAAATATTTTTATTGATTTCAGAGAGGAAGGCAAAGGAGAGAGAAATATCATTGATGAGAGAGAATCATTGATTGGCTGTCTCCTGTACCCCTCTACTGGGGATTGAGCCTGCAACCTGAGTATGTGCCCTTGATCAGAATCAAAACCGGGACTCTTTAGTGTGCTCAGTCCGTTCTATCCACTGAAACAAACCAGTGGATACTTTTTTTTTTTTTTTTTTAATCTGAATACCTTCTGAGTTAAATTGCTATTCATTTATTTTTAGCAACCACTTAGGTAATGGATGTTAAACATTCTTCATTTATTTTATGTCAGGGCAGGTAAATAAAATGGAGCTGTAAATTATTATAAGCTGTCTTCAAAACTTTACAAATTATCTTAATACTAATAACCAGCCATTAGAATTTTAGTTATTTAACTGTGTTATATAGTTGAACATGTGATAAACAGTTCGTAATCCACTAAAAAAAACATATTGAGTGATTAACTTAATGACTAAATATTATAGATTTGGATGACCATATAATTTCTTGTCTAAGCTGGGGCACTTGAGAGTGAAAGGGCATGCTCTCACATAGGACTGTTATAGACAGATGGAGACATTTACACTTTTAAGAGTCCCACAGTTTAGTGGGTTTTGGAAAATGTTCTAAATAGGTGCATAGTAGGATTTTGCATTGAAAGAAAGGGGAATTAGAAAAAATCGGTAGTGTTTAGTTATACAGAATTAATTCAGAAGTATTGAATATGCATAAGTTTGGAAATAGCCTTTTATTTTATAATATAGTTTGTGGGTTTTTTTCTTTTTAACTTAGTGAATTACTTAGCTTTCTTTTTTTTCAGTGTTTTTTTCTTCTTTCCCACACTTTTGTGTTTCTCCTCTCCCTAGATAAAATGTACAGATAGGGAAAGGAGGAAAATCAATAAGAGTTTTTTTAATTAGAAGCATTGTTAAAGGTGAGAAAGTTTATTAAATTATTTTCATACTCTTCATTTTCTTTTATGATACATTTTCTTGGTTTAAGTGTTTTTCATTGTAGTTTTTCTTTCTGTTGATGTAATACTCTAGTGCAGTGGTCAGCAAACCACGGCTGGTGAGCCACAAGCGCCTCCTGAGCCGTGGTTTGCTGCTCTGTTGGCTAATGAGTTTGCCTACCACTGCCCCAGTGTATACTTCATTTCCTCTTTTAGGAATAGCTTGGATGCTAAAATGGTGATATAAGTGAAGTACATTCAAAAGGAATTAGAGTTTTTTTGAGGTTGTGCTTTGAATCACAGCTTGTTTGTAATAGGTGGTTTAGTTCACTTTATTGGTACCTGAATTTTGTTTGGGTTTTATATATTTAAAAATACTTAATGTTTAAAATGTTATGACAGTCTTGTTTTAGAATGGGTATTGTTGTAAATGAAGCTCTTTTATTTTACTTCCAGCTAATTTCTTTATTATTATTATTTTTCTTTATTGGTGAAAGTATTACATATGTGTTCTAACCCCCCCCCCATTACCCTCCCCAACTTATTTCTTATAAAAAAAGAGACTTGATTAAAAAAAGAAAAAGAACCCTAGCTGGTTTGGCTTAGTGTATAGAGTGTCGGCCTGTGTACTGAAGGGTCTTTGGTTCGATTCCAGTCAAGGGCACATGCCCAGGTTGCAGGCTCAATCCCCAGTAGGGGGTGTGCAGGAGGCAGCCAATCAATGATTCTCTCTCATCATTGATGTTTCTATGTCTCTTTCCCTCTCCTTCCCTCTCTGAAATCAATAAAAATATATTTAAAAAGAAAAAAAAAGAGATGATGAAAACATTTGTCTTGTAGTAAGTTATAGTAGTCTAAATTTTAGAGGTTTTCCCCCCTGCCAGAATTTATAGAACTTTGATAAATATAAAATTTCACATATATATGTATATATCTAAAATCACCATTATGAGTAACTGTTCAGGACATTTTCATTGAAATGATACATTTTGTAGCTTAGAATAAATAAGTGTATATTTTAAGTTGTATTGAAATAAAAACACATGTCAAAATAGCTAAGTTATTTTTATTTTTTTCCCTTGTGATAGAACAAGTAAGAAGTTTGCGACAAAGCACTATTGCCAAGCGTTCAAATGCAGCACCTTTAAATAGCACAAAAAAAGCACCTGTGAAGACTGTATCTGCCCCTAAAGCAGGGGGAAAACAACCAGAAAGGTGTCAAATAAAAGAAGAAGCTTGTACATCACCTAAACCTGAGTATCCTAAAGAGAGCAGAAGGGGCAGTCGGCATCTTGAACAAACAGAAGTATCGGAAGAATCAGTATCTTCAAGTCACTCTTCAGTGTCATCTTGTCTTGAAATGAAGGATGAAGTTGGATTAAATTTTAAGCAAAAGTGTAATAATCAAGAAAAAGCAAATGTGCCATCTCCTGAATTAAATTGTCCACTCCTTTCAGAGACTTGTGATAGTATTGAAGAAAAGAAAAATGAAGCTCTGGTGGAATGTAAAATCAAGAATGTTAGTCCATTGTTTACATTTTCAGATAAAGAAGAACATGAAAAGAATGATTCTATTTCAGATAAAGTAGATGAGACTATTGTTGAAGAAATGAGTGCAAAGGGAGAAATTGAACAAGAATCAAAGGATATGGTCAAATTATCCCATGAAGGTGACCAAATTGTTGAAGAACCAGAGTCTTCTGCTGCTCTCTGTGGTGATGCTTCTTGTACAAATCCAAATAAGAACGAAAAGAACCTTGTAGGTTTGTCTAGCACTGTGGATGAAGTAAATGAATGCCATTTGGAATTGAAGAATACCATGGAATTTGATCAAGCTAAGAACTCTCTTCATATAAATGAACTAGAACCATTGAGTTATTGTAAAGACATAGAGTCTAATCATAAACAGTTGGAGTGCACTGAATTTAACAAATCAAACTTTGATGAGGTCGTTGATACTAGTGCTTTTGAACCAGAGTGTAATGTAGAAAATGCTGTTTGTGATGTGCCCGACCGAAATTTAAAACAGTTGAATATTATTGAAAGTATTAAAATGGAGTCTCATGAAACAGCAACCCTTCAGGAAGACAGAAACAGCCCATCAAATAGTGTTTCTTGCTTAGAGTCAAAAAACATAAAATCCAAACACACAAAACCTGTAATTCATTCTAAGCAAAACATGAGCACAGATACTTTGAAAAAAAATGTTGCACCAAAGCATGAATTGATGCATAACAAAACTAAAGCTAGTGTCAAAAGTATAAAACGAAATGCCGATGAACTAGAATCTCAGCAAAATTTTCATAGGCCAGTCAAAGTGAGAAAAAAAGTTGATAAGGATTCAAAGATTCAGAGTTGCAATTCTGGGGCTAAGTCTGTGAAAAATCAAGCTCATTCTAATTCGAAAAAAACGCAAGATCAAAATTTAGTACAGATTTCCAAACCTGTAGCACATTGGTTGAGTGATAAGCCTCCTGGTCAGCCTGGTTGCTCTAAAGAACCTCATCATCCTGCACAAACTGGACATTTGTTACATTCCTGCCAGAAACAGTGCCACAAGCCCCAGCAGCTGGCTCCAGCAGTAAAAACTAATAGTCATGTGAAGGAAGAGCTTGAACATGCAGGTGGTGCAGAGCATTTTAAGGAGGAGGATAAACTGAAACCAAAAAAACCTGAGAAGAACTTACAACCCCGCCAAAGAAGAAGCAGCAAAAGTTTTTCTTTGGATGAGCCACCATTGTTCATTCCAGATAACATAGCTACCATAAAAAAAGAAGGCTCAGATCATGGCTCGCCATTTGAAAACAAATATATGTGGACTCCCAGCAAGCAGTGTGGGTTTTGCAAAAAACCCCATGGCAACAGGTGTGTGTGTTGTGGTTGTGTTTGTGTGCATGTGTGCGTGCGTGTGTGTGTGTGTGTGTGTGTGTGTGTGTGTGTGTGAGATATGTACATTGAAAAGACATTCCTTTTTTAGTGTGGGATTAGTGGGAACATTTTAATAGAAGGAAATTAACATACAAAGACTTTTGCAGAAATAAAAAAAAAAACCCTCATCAATCCTGGATAAGTGATAGAAAGAATTTACAAATATATTATCCTAACATGACCAACAATTGGTATATGTGAAAATGTTTCGTCATTGTAATCAGTTGGTGTAATTTACTCATTCCATATGGAGCAAAAAAACTTTTCTGCTAATCAGAAAATGGTTATACTACCTTGGGTCTGTATATATTTTACTTGGCTTGAGAAAAATTAGTAATAAAGTATGAAGGTCATAGTGGAAATTCTATTTTTCTTTTGAAGATTTGGGGAAGGGGGTTAAATGAAGCACACTGCAACTTACTACAACTACTTCATAACTTTCAAACTTAGAATTGGAGTGAAATCTGATAGCTAAAACAACTGTTATATTTCCCAAGTGAATTTTATATGTATCATGGAATGGAGTGAAAACATTTATTAGTTTCTTATTTGGAAATTTTTAGTGATTTGAAGGTTTCTTGTGAATTCTGATCTTTTAAGAAATGATTTAGCACTGTCCTTTGACATTGTTTCCTTAGGACTCAGTGTTTTGTAGTTTTGTGGCACACTCTCCCCAACCCCCCATCCCCCATCCCGGCCCATACATTTTATTTGCTAGTTTTTAAGAAAGGAAAACAAGAAGTGAAGTGGATATTGCAGCTACAAGATTATCCTGTTCAAGTGTTCAGATTGCTGTTGGGACTTCTATCAACATTGATAATGATAAAAGAACATTATCACTTACACAATGTAATGTTCTTATGAAGTAAATGTTATAATGACTTTCACAGCACCATCAGATTACATAAGTGAAACTATTTAGGGGGGTGGGGATCGTGCAGTAAAGTATGTTGTACATTATTTTAGTATGGGAAAATGTGATTGGGGAAAGTGTTTGGGTAGTTGGGGGCTATTCCTGTAAAAAATAATTCAAGTTTATGTCCAAGGATTTCTTCATTATTGATTCAGCCTGTGGCCTATTTTAGTGTGAAGAAATATTTTATAACATATTTCAGTTTTTAAAAGTTGTGACTTATTTAAAGGTAGTGCTACATTTGCCCTCACTTATGTCTTTATGCTTTATTTAACTTAAAACACCTTATTCAAATATTCTAAAATGGGCCTGCTGAATTTTCAGGTTTAAGAGAATTGGGGGCTGGATGGTATATGTAAGTGCTCTTTTATGCCAGCCCCTTTCTCTTTCTTCCAGTATCGTCTAGAAACTATCACAGTGACATGTGATCAGAGGAATGGAATAGGAGTATTAGAGTGAATGAATTTCTAAAATGAAATTTTGGCCTACAGTTGGAAGCCAGGTTAAGGGTGTTATTATGTAACTTTTTTTGCAGATAAAGTTCTGTTTTGATGATAGTCCTTGGTATAGTTTGCTTAGACTTTTAAATGATGACTGCCTCTTGGTCAACATCAACAGTTATTTTCTTAAAGTGAAGATTAAGTGTTAAGTCCCAGTTTTTTTTATCGAGTGCTGCCTTTTGGCTCTACTCTATAAGACCTAGAATATCTTTGCTTCAGTCTGGAAAATGACAGTATAGGGATTTTGAGTTCATCCTGTGTAGTTTATATGAATAATAACATTGGAAACAGTTTTGGAAGAACCATTACACATTACCTCAATTTTGTGAATAAAGAACCCTAAATAAATGATTGGTTTTTTTTTTTCTCTTTACATATTAACTAATTTTCACGACTTTGACACATTGTGCTTGTATACATTGAGGTTACTCAAAGAATGTTCCAGTCATGCAGCATTAATTTTCTTTAATTCATGCATAAGAATATGAATTGATTAGGAAGGGCATATCTGGAGATTTGTTCATTGTATGGCCAAATGTAATATTTGACCATAAGCAGCTTGTATACATATCCTACAGACATATTGACTCTAACAATTGACACATCATGCTGCCCTGTTTTTTCATTTGTTCATATGTTAGATTATGTTTAAGATTTGGGGATGGGGTTAAATGAAGTACTAACATGCTGATTGTGTCAGGGTAAGCCTTTCTCAAGCACGGCTTGATTAAGTTTTGTAGTTTTCTAACAAATGTTTATATATTATTTTAAAAAACAGTTTATTTAATACTCATTTAAAAAATTAATGTCACTTTTGAATGACTTTTAAACATAAGCCAGTTAGTGTTTCAAAAGGAACAAATCTAGTCTTTTCATACTGTCTACCTTGGAGTTGTCCTAAAGACATTTGCATCTTACAATTTCTTGTTCAGTTATAAAAGATTAGCTTATTGGATGAAATCTAAAATTTTAGCTGAATGGATTCAAAGCTTTATAATCACAGCAGCCTTTTATTCTGAGAAGGAAATTTTTGCTTAGAATAAATAATTCTGGCTTTTTTTCCCCCCTCAGGACTTTAAGAGTCTGAAAAGTATTTTTCTCTGCAAATTAGCTTGTTAGTGACAAAAACAAACTTGTAGTTTATGTGGAATTGAACCCTTTTAGAAACGAATGAATTTATATATATAAAAATATAAACATTTCCAGTAATGTCTAAATTTATCACTTAATAGAACTGAAGATCCATATTGTAACAACATTGTCAGTGAATTAATGACATGAATTTGTTAAGGAGTTCAGTGTTGCCTCTGCGGTTTACTTTGAAAAAACTTGAAAAATCTCTATGAATATATTTTGGCTTATGCCAAAAAGATTAGAATATTAAATTAGTTTCTAATTATCCTATAGTGGATCTCATTTAGTTTTTTTTTTAAATTTTTATTTAAAATTTTGTGTATGAACCTATAATAGAACAAAAATATTTCCAAACTCTTCAGTTTAATTAATATATGCTGACTTGTCCACTTAATCCAGAGCTAAGCTACATACCATATATACATATACATACACAAATATATATATATGATTTTAGTGAAAGAGTTAAAACCTGGATGTTACATCCTCACTGGAGGATATTTTTCCCATGATTTTTAGAGAGAGTGGAAGGGAGGGAGAGAGAGAGAGAAACATCAATGTGAGGTACATCAACTGGTTGTCTCCCACATGTGTTTCAAATGCGGCCTGGGTTAAAGCCTATAACCCTTCAGTCCAAGGGCCAATACTCTAACCATTGAGCAAAGCTGGCCAGGGCCCAGGTTGTAGTCTTTTAAGTGATTTTTACCTATTAGTAACTAGATTAAAGACAGCAGAAAATGGGAGAATAACACTGTTAGCTGTGTGATCCATACTCATCCCCCACCATGAGAAACAATACAAAAAGGGGAAGAAAATATATGTCTTCCCTTTGTGAACCTATATAACTGGTCTTAATGTATAGGTTTTTAAGCAGTGTCTTACTGAAAATATTCAGACTTGAAATCATAGCTCTGACAATGGAAATAAAGGAAAATCACTACTAGCTTTCCTTTAATATTTCAAAGACATTGCTTTCAAGAAATAGCAGCTCTTAAGACTGCAATGTGAAGTAGAACTTTTAAGCACCTGTATTTTTCTGTTGTCTGCAAGTTCTTGTGATGAAAACATTGACTTATCAAAAACCTCCCCACACCTAAAGAAACAATTTCTATATTGCAAATTAATCGCATTGCTTAAAAGCTTACATAATAGGATTATGAATCCAAAATGTTCTAGTTTTGTTTTTTCATAAGGCACAAGATTTTTTGCTTTTTCCTCCTAAACCATTGGGGAAATGATGATTTACAAAGTCATCACAGGCATTACCAGATAGGGTAAAGAATGGTGAATTACAGACTTGAAGTCTTAATTTCCTTCATGCACAGCAGTAGCTTGGTATATAATACAAAGGCACAGAACAAGAGTACTGCTATTGAGGAATGAAATATTTGGGATAACTTTTTTCAGGATACCCTGTAAAGAATGAACCTCTTAGGGCTTTTATACTTCCAATATTAAAAAAGGACCTCTGGAGTATTTAGGGAGAGTTGGCCTTGTAACTGTTTTACCTTTAACATCTTCCTTTTGGACCACAGTTTTTTAAAAGGAGTTTTGGAAAAAAAAAAACAACAAAAACTTGACATGAGATACCCCTATTACTACCAAAATCAATACAAAGTCTTAAAATTGTTAAAAGAATAGACCTGAATTATTCTCTCAATTTTCCAAATAGCATGAGTTGCTAACCTGAAAAATGAAAATATTAAACATGATTGTGTTGTAGTTTTCCTAACAGTAGATTGTAAAGTCTGTAAATAATTTCTCCCTCAAATTGCTGATTTGCTAGTTTAGATTCATAAATCTCATGTCTGGTTGTTTTCATAGGTTAGTGAAGTTATATCTTAGATAAAATGCAGTAAAGGGAAAACTTTTATAAGGACATTGCTTAGAAAATTTTTAAAAAGCCTCAATATTTTCACATTAACATACAATATTGATCTTTATTTTGCAAAAAGGTGAAGTATTTGGTCAGAATTAAGGAAGTCCACACTCAAAAGTACATAGGACTTTTTTTTAGCAAAATCAATGTCACACCCTGAACCACAATGTTTGTGAGCTCAAAGAATAGTTACATAGTTAAGATGGTTAATAAACAATTTGAGATACTCCATCATGTTAGTTTTTGAGTTGCATTTTTGTTTTCTGCTTTTTTGTTATTTAAAGTTACTCATTGGATAAATTATTCTCTAGTTTTATATATGATACCAGGTTGTGTTCAATATAACTTTGATGGATTGTGATCAAATCACAGGTCTTAATCACCCTCCTGCAGTTATACTTTGTTATTTTATAAAGTATACTGACAAGGGTCAGTTGCCCTTCACTTTAGTCCTTAATGAGTTTTTTTTTTATTTTCAGTATTTTCTCATACCAGAGGAGGAAAGTTTCATTTTCATTGAATATTCTTTTTGAAAACTTGCTCCATGTTAAATTGATAGAATGGGTTAAAGATAGAAAGTATGCACAAAGTTAAATTTTGAAAATTTAATTTAGGCCTTTGATATTGATTTTTAAGAAAATGTATCAAAAGTACTTTTTTTCTTCCAGGTTTATGGTGGGCTGTGGAAGATGTGATGACTGGTTTCATGGTGATTGTGTCGGGTTAAGTCTTTCTCAAGCACAGCAAATGGGAGAGGAAGACAAAGAATATGTGTGTGTGAAATGTTGTGCTGAAGAAGATAAAAAGACTGAAGTAACAGATCCAGATATTTTGGAAAACCAAGCTAAAGTTGAAGTCCATACTGAAGATAAAACAATGGACTGTGAAAAGCTTGGATTATCAAAGCACACATCAACAAATGACAAAACCAAATGTACAGATGATACAGTGAAGCACAAGGTCAAAATTTTAAAACGGGTGAGCTTCTCGTTAATGCATTCTTTTGTTAAGAAATTTGTATAGGCTGATCATTAGAATTTGAAATTTCTTCTTAGGTTTTATTGTTCTAGTATACATTTTCAGACTTATCTTTCTATTAAAGTGGATGGAGTTTTATTTAACATACAAATTTTATTTATTTTTGCTATTTCTTTTTAAAAAATATTTTTATTGATTTTCTACAGAGAGGAAAGGAGAGGGATAGAAAGTCAGAAACGTCGATGAGAGAGAGACATTGATCAACCGCCTCCTGCATGCCCCATACTGGAGATGTGCCCGAAAGGAAGGTACATGCCCCCGACCAGAATCGAACCTGGGATCTTGCAGTCTGCAGGCTTACGCTCTATCCACTGAGCCAAACCAGTCTTGGCTATTTTTGCTATTTCTAATCTCTAGTTTGAAACTTGGATTTTCTGCGCTCCTGTGTGTGTGTGTGTGTGTGTGTGTGTGTGTGTGTGTGTGTGTATCTGATGTGATATTAGCTGTAAGTTGTGTTTACTGATAAAATTTCTTTACAAAGCTTTTCACTCCAGCTGGCGTGGCTCAGTAGTTAAGCATTAACCTATGTTTGATTTCTGGTTGAGGCACATACCTAGGTTTTGGGCTCCATCCCCATGTTGGGCATGCATGAGACAGCTGATCAAGGATTCTCTCTCATCTTTGATGTTTCTGTCTTCCTTCCTTTGTGAAATCAATAAAAATAAATTTTTTTTTAAGTTTTTCAGTCTGTAAATGTCTATTAATCCTTAAATTACATTTGGCATTATTTTTAAATGGAAGAGTTTTGTTTTTCTACTGTAAGGAAAAGTAATATTTATTTATTTATTTATTTATTTATTTATTTATTTATTTATATTAAATCTTTATTATTCAGATTATTACATTTGTTTCTCTTTTTTCCCCTCCATAGCTCCCATCCACCCGGCTTCCACCCCTCCCTCTACCCTTACCTCCCTCTCGTTGACCTCATCCATAGGTGTATGATTTTTGTCCAGTCTCTCGCTGTACACCCTTCACCCCTTTCCCCTGAGAATTATCAGTCCACTCCCTTTCTGTGCTCCTGATTCTGTTATATTAACCAGTTTATTTTGTTGATCAAATATTTAATTCACTTAATTTTTAGATTCACTTGTTGATAGATATGTATTTGTTGTTCATAATATTTTGTCTTTTACCTTTTTCTTCTTCCTCTTCTTAAAGAGTACCTTTCAGCATTTCATATAATACTGGTTTGGAGTTGATGAATTACTTTAGCTTTTTCTTATCTGTGAAGTTCTTTATCTGCCCTTCAATTCTGAATGATAGCTTTGCTGGATAGAGTATTCTTGGTTGTAGGTTCTTGCTATTCATCACGTTGAATATTTCTTGCCACTCCCATCTGGACTGCATCGTTTCTGTTGAGAAATCAGTTGACAATCGTATGGGTGCTTTCTTGTAGCTAATGAACTGTTTTTCTCTTGCTGCTTTTAATATTCTTCCTTGTCTTTTGTTCTTGGTATTGTAATTATGTTGTGTCTTGATATAGTCCTCTTTGGATTCCTTTTGTTTAGTATTCTGTGTGCTACCTGGACTTTTAAGTTTATTTCTTTTACCAGATGTGGGAAGTTTTCAGTCATTATTTCTTTAAGTAGGTTTTCAGTATCTTGCTCTCTCTCTTCTGGCACCCCCACAATTCTGATGTTGGTACGTTTGAAGCTGTCCCAGAGGCTCCTTACATTATCTTCACATTTTTGGATTCTTTTTTTCTTCTTGCTTTTCCAGTTGAGTGTTTTCTGATTCTTTATATTTCAAATTTTTGACTTGATTCTTGCCTTCCTGTAATATGCTTTTCGGTCTCTGTATAATATTTTTTTTATTTCAGTCAGTGTATGTTTAATTTCTAGTTGGTCCTTTTCCATCTCTAGTTGGATCTTTTTCATCTCCTCTTGGGTCTTGCTAACTTTATCCATCTTTTCTAGGATATTCTTGAAAAACTTTATAACCGTGGTTTTGAACTCTATCCAGTCGTTTATATTCCTCCATTTCTTTTCTTTTCTTTTCTTTTTAAATATATTTTATTGATTTTTCACAGAGAGGAAGAGAGAGGGATAGAAAGTCAGAAACATCAATGAGAGAGAGAGAGAGAGAGACATCGATCAGCCGCCTCCTGCACACCCTACATGGGAGATGTGCCCGCAAGCAAGGTACATGCCCCCGACCGGAATCGAACCCGGGACCTTTCAGTCTGCAGGCCGACACTCTATCCACTGAGCCAAACCGATCTCGGCTTTCTCCATTTCTTTTGTTTGTAATCTTTTCCCTTGTCTCCGCATTTTCACTATGCCGGGAGAACTTCTGTGTTGAATTCAGCCTTATGATACAAGACTTGCAAAACTGCAAAAGCCTCTCTGTTGACCTTGGGAGGGGGGGAGTCTCAGGGCTTAATGGACTGCTTTACCTTCCACTTGGCTCCACCCTTCACGGCCCCTGAGTCTTACATGACTAGGTAATTGCTGGAGCTGTTTGTGCGCACGCGTGCGCTCTCGTAGTGCCTCTAGCCTGCCTTTCCAGCTCTCCTGTGCTCCGGGACCATATGAATCTGGGTTCCTGGGGTTTAGTGGAGTTAGAAGTGGCGCAGTTGGGTGGCACAATCAGCAGTAGGTCTTCTTTCACAGTGCTGTGCATGCTTCCCGACTTCTGCCCTTTTGCGATTCCCCTAAATTTTTGTGTACTTCTCCCTTTTCACAGTCCAACTCCCTCCCGTATGAGTTTCTGCTGGACCTGAGATTTAGTGTCCTAGGATAAGCTGTTCAATGCCATTGGGAGTCTCCGTTTCCCTCCCACCAGTGAAAGCCAGCCAGTTATTCCAGTACCCCCACTCTCTCCACGCTCGCATCTCTGTACCTCAGCTTTTGGCAGCTCCTCTGGGTCTCTGTGAGCCCCTCTCTTTCCTTCTCGTTGTAGAATTTCCACTCAGCCAGCTTTCCTGTGGTTCTGGATGATGTCCGTTCTGTCTTTTAGTTGTAGTTTTGAAATTGTTGTGGGAGGCAGCAGTGTAGGTGTTTACCTATGCCACCATCTTGGATTCTCTGGAAAAGTAATCTTTGTTTTACCTTTGTCCTAGTATTTGCTTGGAGTCCTCACGTCATAATTTTTCTTTTAAAATGTAGACTTTTTAAAAAAGTTGTCAGTTTTCTCTCATTTTTTTAAAACTACCTTGTAAAGGTATTTTGTAAATAGATATTAAAATATATTTCAGTTACAGGAGCAATATATGAAAGACACAGCACTTCATCTGATTAAATTTTCTTTGTCTACCTTTTTATTACTGTTTATTTTTCTAATTGATTAGGTATTCTTATAGTCAGTTCTAGGGAGGAAACATAGTGGCAACAAATGTACATGGAGAGGTAAGTATAATAACCCAAAAGACAATGAACATAAATTGTAGAGTTTGAAAGGAATCTTGGAAATATTTTAGTCTAGCCATTCAATTTAAGAGCATGAGCATGTTTTTTCCAAAATCTCTATTACTTACAAACTCAGTTCTTTCAGATACTCCTTATATGACAAATCGCGATTAAGTTCCAGTTTGCTAAATCCTTGTATGCACTGTTTTCTGTCTGTAAAGACTTTTTGAGAATCAGATTATGTCCTTCTGATATATGCTGTTATTTTATCTGTTGATCTGATTAGATTCTAATAAAATTATTTTCATTGCTACTTCATAACTGTAATTTTGCTACAGGTTGAGAACTGCTGCTGTAGAGTCTAAAACCATCGGAAAATATAGATATTTACATTACGATTCATTAACAGTAGTAAAATTACAGTTATGAATTAGCATTGAAAATAATTTTATGGTTGGGGGTCACCACAACATGAGGAACTGTACTAAAGGGTCGAGGCATTAGAAAGGTTGAGAAACACTGGAATAGAACCAGAGTAATTGATGATATGGAACTGAAAGCTCCATTGAGAAAAATTTATAACACACCTTTGGAAAACGTCTTTTATCATTAATTATTACTCATCACTTCTTTGGTACAATTGCTTGGCCATTTAGAAATATGGCTCATTGTTTTATCATTTAGCTGAGTTGTCTCCATCTTATCTAAAATGACATTTAAAAAAACATTCACATTGTAAATGTTTTGAGAAACCTTCCTTTTTCTGGAAAAAGACCTAGTCTGATTTTGTAAATGCATGTGCTGTCCAAGTGATAATCGCTTCCTTTTTGATGAACCACTGAGTCTTGACTTGCCTGCTTTTAGTTTATGAAACCTGCTCTTTAAAAACCACTTGTTATCTCTAGATTTTTATGTTGAGCCATTTATTGAGTTTCTATTATATTCCAAACCTGATACCAGACTTGGGTTTATAGCACTGATTGAAATATGTTCCTGCTCTCAGGTAAATCTAGTTGGGGAGGTAGAAAGTAAATAAAATTAAAAGATTCCTAGTCTGGAGAAAATCAGTTTTTGTATGTACTCTATGTCTATATACAGTGTTCTTTTCCGTCTTTTTTTATTTTTTTTATTTTCAGAGAAGAAGGGAGAGGGAGAGATAGAGGAAAAAACATCAATGATGAGAGGATCTTTAATCGATTGCCTCCTGCATGCCCCCCATACACACCAGGGACCAAGTCCACAAACGGGGGATATGTCCTGACCGGGAATTGAACTGTGATACTCAACCACATGCAGGCCGGGCTTCCCCATTTTGTAAACACTAGTATGATGTGACTGATTTCTTCCAGGGTTCTCAGAATGCCAGTTTCACTATCAGTTCGTCGTGGGTTATATAAGAATAGCAGGTATCTTAAAGATTCTACCTTATGAGAGTTAAAATTACCACAGTTAGTACACTGAGAACTTAACTGATACACTTATTATAGATGAATAGAACTTCATTTGTTTTAGAGAATAGTGAAAAATATAGATACCTATTTCTCCACAATTTTCCCCTCCTATTCCATATCCACAGTCAATTAAAAGAACTCTTAACTTCTATCTCTAATTTTCTTTTTAATACTATAGTTGGAAATGTGATCTCTATTTTTTGGTTCTCTTTTATATAAAAGAACTAAATAGTCTAGTATGTGTTCTGTAGAAAATAGTTGCTTAACAAATGGATTTTGAATGGAAGGGCGATTCTCCTTTTTGCTAATGAGTTATTTTTTTGTGCATCTTTAAAAAACCCTTTGAACAGTTACTGGACCAAAGAATAGAAAATGTTTGATATTGTTATAGGTTGTAATACTAACAAGGTTTCATTTTTTCATCTATATCTCTTGAGGTTTGCTTTATATTTAAAGTTGGTGTAAAAATTTTAATTCTAGTGAATGAAATACTTTTTTTTCCCCAGGAATCTGGTGAAGGTAAAAACTCATCAGACTGTAGAGATAATGAAATGAAAAAATGGCAGCTAGCTCCTCTTCGAAAGATGGGGCAACCAGTTTTACCTCGGAGATCCTCAGAAGAAAAAAGTGAAAAAATACCAAAAGATTCCACAACTGTTATTTGCACAGGAGAAAAAGCTTCAAAACCAGGTAGTGAGATTAATAGAAGTTATTATGTACTAATATATTTATATTTTATTTCATATACTATCACTTAAAATATTCAGGGAAATTAAATTTTAACATTTTAATGTTTAACCTTATTTGAAATTAAAAATCACTGTTTAAAATTCTGGGGAAGTACTAATGAATTTAAGATACAGCTCCTTCCCTCATGACACTTAAATACAAGTGAGAGAAGACAGATAAGAAAATGGTATGCTATTTTAACAGAATTTAGACACTCTGAAGAAAAGATAGAGTAATGGGATAGAGAATCACAGTATTTATCAGTGTGTAGTAATTTAAAGTCCAAACTTAGATATATATAAATAGAGTTCAATAGAGACTCTCCAGAAGCAGATGATAAAAATGATGAGTTTAAGAATGAGGAAGGAGATTTTAGAATAAATAAGTTGGTGTGATAGGAGGTCAGAATATTGGAATGTTTGACATTTTTTGAGATGCACAGGAATTAGTAATGGTGGATTGGGAAATCATTTGAAAAGTTTAACATTCAAATTACAATATCAATGAAGTACATTTGTTTTAAAACCAGAGAAGATTCATGAATTTTGTGTACTAGTAAGATCATTAAATTATTTGCTCACTTACTAAGTTCAGCCACATTTTCTAAATTTAAAAAGTTAATGCATATATGTGAAAAGTAACTAGCTTTAAAAGCCATTATTTAAAATGGAAAAGAGGATATTTTGTTTTTAGCTTTAGGGCCATGTTAGTCACTTAATTTCTAATTAAAATTTATTTTAATTAGAATTTTTTTAAAGCAGGTAGAACTGGCATAGCATTATATTAGTGTAGCTGTACAGCATAATGATTTAATATTTCTGTATATTATGAATGATCACCACAGTAGTTCTAGTTAACATTGTCACCATATATAGATTTAGAATGTCAAGAATATTTAAATATGGAATAGTTAGAAATAAGTAGTCATTTTTAATCAGTTTATTTTGTTTATAAATCTACACCTGTATTAAAAAGAAAAAAAATTTTAGAAACAATGTAATGTGTTTTGATATATTGATTTAAATTAGGTGCTCATGAGAAGCAAGAAGTAAAAAAGAAGAAAGTTGAAAAAGGAGCACCTAATGTGCATCCTCCTGCTGCCCCAGCTGCCAAGCCCTCTGCAGATCAGATCCGACAGAGTGTCAGACACTCTCTCAAAGACATTCTGATGAAAAGGTAACACACATTACTGTAGTGGGAGATTGGCTAATATGTGCTTCTTGTATTTGAAAAATAATTGAATTGTTCTAATTTTAAGACTTACAGATTCAAATTTGAAGGTACCAGAGGAAAAGGCAGCAAAAGTTGCCACAAAAATTGAAAAAGAGCTTTTCTCTTTTTTTCGGGACACAGATGCTAAATATAAGAACAAATATAGAAGTTTGATGTTCAATCTGAAAGATCCTAAAAACAATGTAAGTGTGTTTTGTTCATGTTCATAGATACTTATGCTTCCTACTTTACTAACTTGCATAAAGATTTAAGATTGTAATACAGTAGAAATATAATTTCTTGAATGAGACCATGGAATTTTAATAGACTTTTGCTTCTGGGTTGAATTCTGTTTAGTGGTGACTAGTATTATAGAATGAGCCTATTAAAATATAAAAGACTAAAGCTGTCATAACCTGATTTATGTGAAGTTTCTTTCCTTTATGTTCCTTATTTAATCCAGTTTGTTAAAAATTCGTATGTATTCTTTAAAAATGATTAAACTAAAATTGACAATGCTATTTAATATTTCTGATTTAAATCGGAAAATAACTGCATTCCTTAAAATAAATTGCATTTAGATTAAGAAAAACTATTTTAAGACATTTTTATTACATTAAATATGACTTTAGTTCTAAATATTTTTTAGCAGTGGTGTAAACATTCACAATGAAACCTTAATTTTCCCGGGATTTCTTGTTTGTGGTTTAGAATCTAAAAGCTGTGTGTGTGTGTGTAGATGCAAATGCCTTGCATATTTGGTTAAATTTGGCAAAGCTTTCACGTAAGTGATAGCAATTTGTCAGTTTGCATACCTATATTTGCTATAATATATATTTTCTTGAAATATTCTAACAGCTACTTAAGAAAATTCTACAGTGTAGAATCTCACGTTATGGTCTAGGGCCGTGGTTGGCAAACTGCGGCTCTTTGGCCCCTTCAGTGTGGCTCTTCCACAAAATACCACAGCCTGGGCGAATCTATTTTGAAGAAGTGGCGTTAGAAAAAGTTTAAATTTAAAAAAATTGGCTCTCAAAAGAAATTTCAATCATTGTACTGTTGATATTTGGCTCTGTTGACTAATGAGCTTGCCGACCACTGGTTTAGGGGATTTATTACTTTTTGAATTGTGTAGTCTGGAAGTTTTTCTTCAATAAGAAATTACTTCCTTTAAGTTTCTTTCTTGCAGTTGATTCTTCCCTCTGGAATTCCTCCAGGCCTGTTAGGATTTAAACACATGCAATTTAAAAAATATGAAAGGCATCATATTTAGTAAAGCTCTTTTATGTATTACTTTGACTATTATGACAGTGTGTCCTTGGGAAGACATAATAGAGCTTTGGGATAGCTGTTTTTTAATGTTTCCAGTACATGTGCTTCCACATCATGTGTTGCTTTTTGTGAGATGTGAATTTTGCTGCCTTAGATAAGTTTCTAGGCTACAATGCTGTCATTCTTGTGGTAGGCAATATATAAGTTATAAAGCAATTATACATCAGTTTTCAATATTGCATCTTATTTATTACAAAATTTTTAATAGTCATTTTTCTTCTTTTGAAAATGTTTTTCTCCCTTTCCCATTTTTAAATACTTTCAGATATTATTTAAAAAAGTACTGAAAGGAGAAGTAACACCTGATCATCTTATAAGAATGAGTCCAGAAGAACTAGCTTCGAAAGAGTTAGCTGCTTGGAGACGGAGAGAAAACAGACATGTAAGATTACTCTTAAGAGTAAAGAATATGTGTTTGACTATGGAAAAGTCTATATTTTTTAAGCCTTTTAGTTCTTTAGTATTGTTCTTAAATGCTATCTTTTATTTTTCTTGATCTATGCTACTTTTCTTCATTTTCTCAAGTTCTCAGGTTAATAAATACTTTGTGTTTTGTTACATAATTTGTAAATCAGAAGGTGGGGAAATAGGTGCATCTTATCTTAGTCAAATCTTAACTTTTCAGAAGCTTGTTATTATGAATATTGGTAATTTGTAGAGCCAGATTTAATTCAAAATGAAAATTTTGTAGGTTTATGATCCCCTATTCAAACTTTCAAATGCCAAAAGCTCTGAAAAATGTTTTTTCTGTAACAAATTTACTGATAAAATTGGCCTGAATTGCAATGTCTTTTATTTTTATTTATTTTAATGTTTTTAATCTTTATTGTTCAGATTATTACAATTGTTCATCTTTTTTCCTCCCATAACTCCCCTCCACCCGGTTCCCATCCCACCCTCTGTACTTACCCTCCCCCCACTATCCTCATCCATAGGTATATGATTTTTTTTTATTAATTTTTATTAATTTTTTATACATATCTCCCCATTGCTCCCCCTCCTTCCCAAGCATACCCCAACCCCCCAGTGTCTGTGATCATTGGTTATGCTTATATGCATGCATACAAGTCCTTTGATTGATCACTTATTTACCTCACCTAACTTTAATCTTTCTGCTGTAATTTCACAGTCTGTTTGATGCTTTATGATTTTTGTCCCCCTGGAATTATCAGTCTACTCCCTTTCTGTGCTCCTGATTCTATTATATTCACCAGTTTATTCTGTTCATCAAATTTTTAATTCACTTAATTTTTAGATTCACTTGTTGATAGATATTTATTTGTTCATAATTTTTTGGCTTTTACCTTTTTCTTCTTCCTCTTCTAAAAGAGTACCTTTCTGCATTTCATATAATACTGGTTTGGAGTTGATGAACTCCTTTAGCTTTTTCTTCTCTGTGAAGCTCTTTATCTGCCCTTCCATTCTGAATGATAGCTTTGCTGGATAGAGTATTCTTGGTTGTAGGTTCTTGCTATTCATCACGTTGAATATTTCTTGCCAGTCCCGTCTGGCCTGCATTGTTTCTGTTGAGAAATCAGCTGACAGTCGTATGGGTGCTCCCTTGTAGGTAATGAACTGTTTTTCTCTTGCTGCTTTTAATATTCTCTCTTTGTCTTTTGCTCTTGGTATTTTAATTATGATGTGTCTTGGTGTGGTCCTCTTTGGATTCCTTTTATTTGGGGTTCTGTGTGCTTCCTGGA
>PVJN01032104.1:0-24232 GCA_004026805.1 Lasiurus borealis | reverse complement strand
TCGCCTTCCCTGGGTGGGGTGGGGGTGGGACTGGGGGTGGGGCTGATGTGGAAGTACACACAGTCACCACCAGGTGGCAGAGAGGAGCGGGCTGGCTGGAAGGAGAGGGAGAGCAGGGCTGGTGCCCAGTGGGGTGAGTGACAGCCAGAGCCCCTCTTCTCAGGACCACTACACTACCATGTGCACAGCTGAGGAGGCAGGAGACCCGAGGGAGCTGCCGGATCTCACCCGCAGCTGGGGGAGGGGGGCAAGGGTGACACAAATGCCCCCCAATCCGGGGGTCACAACCAGCACGCGAGAGGAGCACAGCCGTCGCCATGGAGTAGTGGGTGGGGAGGACGGTGGGCACACGGCCCCCTGAGGGCTCACTCGTCCAACTTCCCCTCCAGGATGTGCTCGAAGGAGAAGGGCAGGAACTTGAAGCCGGTCCCGCTGTAGAATTTATTCTGGAACTCGACCCTGGGGAAAAGGAAGAGAAACTTTTTGGGGTTTCACGGCTGGCCGGACAGAGGCCTGACCCCACGCTCCCGAAGCCTCTCTCTCCCAGGTGAGCGTGGGAAAGCCGCCCTGCCTGCTGCGTCTGCCAGCCCCAGCCCAGCACTCGGCCTCCTCCCAGCGCACACGGCTCTGTCGCTGCGGCCCGGGCCCCACCAGTGCACTGGCGTGGCCCCCGGTCCTGCTCTGACCCCCGAGCAGAGGGCATGTGCAAGGTCAGCCGGCAAGTTTCTAACCGCAAAGACGAGGAGCCCCCCACTAGCCTGCGCCTGCAGGGCTCACCGCGGACCTCGGAGGGAACTGAGCGGCGGAACCCCGCAAGCACCTCTGTTTTCTTGCTCATTGTCCCCTCGGGGGCAGGAAGGAGAGGGAGGCTTGGGAGTGAACATTCAGGGCTTTGGAGTTAGGGGAGGAAATTCTCAGGAAAGGGGGGAAGTCAGCAGGGGAAGTCTCCTCAGAGCCAACTACAAAAACATCTGAGAAAGAATTCTCCTCTTGGGGACTGGAAGGAAAAACAGCTTCAACTCCCTTCCCAGGCAGCTCCCGGCCACCCCTGCCCGTCTCCCTGGGGCCCCATCGGACTCGCGGGGAAGAGGAGCTCGCTCCTGTGAGCACTTGGCCGGGCTTCCCCCGGCAAACTCGCCCTGGACGGCTGCCCAGCAACCAAATCAGCACCAAATATGGGCAGAAAAATGCATGATTCAGAGGCTAGAAAAGCGGAGGAGAGCTGCCCTGAGGAATAGTTTCCACTGGGGCTCAGTGACCCTGGGGGCACCAGAACCCCTGTGAGAGCGGGCGGGGGAGGCAGGCGGCAGGGAATGGTTCACACACAGGGCTTCCTTCTCCCCCAAACCCAGAGGTAGCAACTAGCAGGAAGGAAAGCGAGGGGAGTGGCCTGGGCAGGCAAACCAGGAGGGCTGCCTGCAGGTGGCACCGAGAGGCCCTCAGAAGCCCCTGCAGCCTTGGGGTGCTGGTTGGGTACGGACTGCAGAGTTGTCAGCTCCACCCCTGGGGAGAAGAGGTGAACGGCTTTCAGTGAGGCCATCTCTCCCCACGCCCCACATTCCAGGGCCTGGGCCTCGGCCCTCAAGCATCCCAGGCTCTGGCCAAGCCCCCCCCCCCCTCCCGCGATAAAACAGGATCCAGGAGGGGGAGTTTTAAACTCAAGCCAGCGATACCGGCCCCTCTCTGCCCCACACCCTAGCACTCCTGGGAAGTCCTCTGCCAGCGGCGGCTCTTGGGGAAGGAGGGGAGGGGCAGGGCTCCTGCTGGGTGCCCACTGCGTCAGGTCCGCATTCTCTGCGTTGGGTGGGCTGTGTTTGCAGGCGGCAAGAGATTGCCGAGCCACTTGAGGACAGACGGACTCGCCCCATTTTCACCCGGAATCTGTAGCCAGAGGGTGGGCAAGTCACCTTCAGGTCCGTGAGGTACCAGAATGCTGCCCTCCTGGCTGGCTCATCACCCAAACAGTTCCAATTCCAAACTGGGTGAAGGGAGAAGGTCTCAGATCCCCGTGGGTGGGTCACCACCCTCCTCTTGCCATCCCTCTGTGTGACTTAGGACGTCCTTGGCACCCTCCCTCTCGGCTGTGCTCACCCAGCCCCCTGGCGCGGAGCTGGAAAGCAGTTCCCGGTCGGTCTCCCCACCCTCCGCTCCCTGTAAACCAGGGAAGCGTGTGCTTCCTGAGAAAATACAAACACCAAGTTCTCTGTGTGAGGGTGCAAGGGCCCCCAGGGGCCGCCCTGCGAGTTTTCCTTCCTGAGGGGCTCTGCCCGGGGAGCCTGGAGGCCCAGCCAGGCTCCGAGCCACTAGAATGCACCTCGGAACCCCACAGTTGTGAGGGAGCCCCAGGCAGGCAGCGGGTGAGCTTCTCCAGCCCCCCTTCCGGCTCCAGCACCTGGCAGAGGCCTCCTGTGGCCCAGAGGATGACTGGGAGTCACTGGGAGTCCAGAGAGACGGCTCCTGCCATGTAACCAGAAACCCGTTTCCTGGAGGGAGTGAGGGGACCGCTTCCGGGGCCGCTCCCCTTTCCTGGCAGGGTGTGGCTGAGGGGAGGCCGTTTTAGAAAGATGATTCTAGGCCCAGCTGCTTCTCTGGCCCTTTCTGTCACTCTGAGCAGCTCAGGGCCAGGAGCACATGCGTGTCTGCTGGTCCCCGTGTCCGGGCAGTGATGTCAGCCTGGGACACGGTTCATGCCCCAGGGGCAGCCAGCCATTCACTCAGCTCTCCCAGGGTGCCCTGTTTGGCACCACTGCACCCCTTTAGCCGTCAAGCAGTGCGGAGTGTGCGGGTGCACACCTCCCACAGGCGGTCCTGCTGGGGGAGGAGGCAGGCATGGCGGCAGCCTTTCCGCTCAGGGCAGTTAGGTGGCCACAGTTCTCCCGACAAGTCATATCCCCGCCTTTGCCTTTCCCGAGGAAGAAAAGACATTGGATTAGGGTGACAGGAAGGCCCACCCTCTTTAAGGGTCGAGGTGGGAGGGGGGGAAGAGAGGGACAGACAACTCAGGAGACGGAACTGGCAGGCCGGCCCATTATGTCACCCACCTCCTTCTGACCCTTCTCGGACCACAGACTAGTGGTTTACATTTGTTATAGAGTTAGTGTTTTTCTTCTTGTCCCCACGGAAGAGACCCAGAGCTGGTGTAATGGGGCAGACCTTGCATGAGAATCGGGAACCCAGCTGAACACCAGGGGTAGAGTGACGGGTATGAAGACGTCCAGGCCTGACACCAGAAGAAACAGCAACCACGTCCCTGCAACATCCTCAGCAGGAGCAGCTGTGGCTTCTCACAGAGGCCCACAACTTGCATCTGCTGCCCAGGCAGCCTGGACGCACATCCACGTTCGGCCAGGAGAGGGCGCCCTAGCACCAATTCCATTCCCTTGGCAGGGAGGCGCTGCAAACAGGCCTTCAGAAAGATGGGATCTGAAACATTGCTGCGCTAGTTTTCACTCCTCTGACCAATATTTCCACCCCCACACCCCACAAGTGCAATGAGGCGGACCAGCCTATTCCTTGCAAACCACCTGGGAGAGGCATTCAGAGGGTATCGCCTATCCTCCCACCCTGTGGTCTCCCCTCTCTCTAAACAGGCTAAAAGCAGTTTCTTCACAAGCCACCACAAGGAGGGGCCCTTTCCACAGGCACCCCGGTTTTAAGCAGGGCAGCCAGGATCTGAACCTGAACAATGGTTTATATGTGCCAGGCACCTGAGTCCCTTGGTATGCACATTACTCCATGTTTAATCATGGCAGCCTTATCCTCTGTCCTCGCAGGAGAGACAAGGAGGTTCAGAGAGAGAAATGCTTCCCTCGGGGTCGGCCAGCCAGCGTGGGGACCAGGTAGGTGTGACTCTGAAGCAGGCTCTCCTGTCAGCTGTCCCTTCCTCGGGCTCTTTATGTGGATGAGGGGAGACGGAGCCATTCGGAGGCCACAGGTGACCCGGAGGAAGAAGTAACCCTCTGGCAATGACACATGACCTCCCCACCTGGGGGTTCACTTTGGAGACAGGCCCAAGCCCAGGCGACCTTTCTAACGGTGCAGGCCCAGCACCCCTCAGCACCCCTTCCTGTCTGCCTGGGGAGAGGCAGCAGGTCCCCACTTGGGAATCACGGTGGGGCGGTAACTGTTCCCTCAGCCCGGGGCTCAGGAGACACAGGAGTTACTAGGAAAGGAAGGAAGCCAGGAGCGCAAGGAAAAGTGAGTCACCGCAGGCTGACTGCGCAGACGTTCCCTCACTCGGCGAGGCTGAGGCGGCGGAGGAAGTGTGCTGGGAGAGGGACGCCGATAAGCTAAGAGCAGGGGAGCGGCCAGCCAGGGTCTGAATCACGGGGAGCTCCTCACCTCCTGGCTGATGACAGTAAACAACAGCTGGGCGGGAGGAGGCGCAGGAGGGAAGCCCCGGTGCCGAGAAGGCATGTCCCCGGCCAGCAGGGAGGGTAAGTCCCAGCCACCTTCCCTACGTGCCTCCCCTTCTCCCCTGCAACTGAGAGCACTCAGCGGCTCCTTGAGGCTCAACTCCAACCAAACCGGGAGGGGAGTCAATAGATGCGTGGGAAGAGCAGAGGTTTCAGGCTCGGATTCTGGGTTTTCTTCGGGTTTGGGTCAGTGATGGAAAGAGACAGTCCACGCCCCCTTTGACCTTGAGATCATGAGCACCACAGATGACGTCATCTAGGGGTTCCTCAGGTCGGCTCAGTGAATCTGTGACCCCCCAGCTAGCCAAACTGTGTGCTCACATAGGGGTGGGGGGGGGGGAAATTGCTGTGGAGAGAGGACCCAGAGCTTCCAGAGCTACTGGGGGTTTGAGACCCACAAAGGGCGGATCACCTCACAACGGAGGGGATGGAGACTCCGGGGGCAGGGTAGCCAGAAGTAGCACAGTTTTGGTGTGAGCATGTGCCATGCACGTTTGGAAGATAAATCCCCCCAAACTGTTCATCCTTGGCCTGCCATTCAGATTCAGCAGGTGCCCTGTGATGCTGCTTGCTGAATCTGGCAACCCTACACTGAGATCAGAGTCACGGTCCAGGCCAGACTCCAGCTCCCCCACTCCCTAGGCTGAGCTCCCGCCCCATGCAGAGCCATGAAGAGCCACAAACCACATCAGAGAAAACTGACCACCCCCACACCTGCCCTCTGAAGCTGCTTCGGGGCGCTGACATACACGGGAGGGAAGCAGGAATCCCCCATCCACACGAGCTGCCAAGGGTCCTCCTCAAACACCCTGACACAGGCCGGAACCAGGGCACAAAACTGGGGTACACCGTGCCCCAGCATTTTCCTGGGCTTCGCACCTATTCCAGAGCTGCTCTCGTTGCTCAGAAGACAGGAGAAAGTTCTATGCCAGAGCAAAAACACCCCCCACAAACACACAAAACCTCGGCAGGTCTTTTAAGCTCCTACCATCAGGGCCACTGCGGAATGAGGGGTAGGAGAGGGGCCTGACCACACGCCCCAAGAATCCTCCCTGGAGGCTCGGAAAGCGAGCTGCACCAATCTGTGGGCATTTCCGGAAGCTGACTCCTAAGATAGGTCCTTGGGCGCAATGGCATGAAAGCAGACACTTCCTAGCGCCCTGGATGCTGGACAGGAGCAAAGCTGCCCTCGGTGCAGCCGAGGCCACGGCCCCACCTCCGCCCCGCCGCCCCGCCGCCCCGCTGCTCACCAGTGTAGCCGCAGCGCGTGGAGGAAGGCCGAGAGGCCCTCCATGACCAGGAGGATGGCCACGGTGAGCGTGGCAAAGGCGGTGAAGATGAAGAACAGCGCCAGACTTCCCGCCAAGCTCTTCACCCTCAGGCCCATGTGGATCACCATGGTCCAAAGCACCTCCGACAGCTCTGGGGGCGGGAGAGACACGGCAAAGGGTTGGTTTTGGTGAGCGGCGCCGTGGGCCTTGCATTTGCTCTGCCGCCCCGCCCCGGGGGTGTCCCCTGCATTCTGGCTCCCCACGCCCTGAGTGGGACCTCTGTGCACTGCTGACCGGGAGAAAGCGCTGATTCTCCGGTCTGGACATCACTCTCTCTGGGCTTTGGAGTCTGAATAATCCCAGAAACTGTTGGTAATTTTCCCTGGTAATAAGGCGCCACCCGGGAGAGTGCCAGAGCAGGGGAAAGCCAGGGTTTCGGATCTGAGAGAAATCCACTCACGTGCGTGGGCCAGGCTGAGCGCCCAGAGCCGCAGGTACGAGGCGGTGTTGGAGATGCAGCCCAGGCAGTACTCGATGGTGTGGATGGCCTGGTGCACCATCGTGTCTCCAAAGTCAAACTGTGGTGGGAGACCAGAGAGATTAAGATTAAGGCTGGGGGACGGGGGGTAGGAGGGGGCGGTGTGAAGTCTGGGGTGTGCCACATGGCCCTGTGCGCTCCGCGGGCGAGGAGCCCCCGGTGTTCATCTCCAGTGGTGATTCAGCTATGCCGTCCCCTGAAATCCCCTGAAAACTGGGGCACCCCCATTTCCCTCAATAGGCTACATTTTAATGAAACGTATCTTTGTGAGATCTTCTTAAGACATCTGTTTTGCCGAAACCGGTTTGGCTCTGTGGATAGAGCATTGGCCTACGGGCTGAAAGGTCCCAGGTTCGATTCCGGTCAAGGGCATGTATTTTGGTTGCGAGCATATCCCCAGTAGGGGGCGTGCAGGAGGCGGCTGATAGATGTCTCTCTCTCATCCATGTTTCTAACTCTATCCCTCTCCCTTCCTCTCTGTAAAAAATCAATAAAATATATTAAAAAAAAAAAAAAAGACATCTGTTTTTCTCTCCCCTCTAGTCTGTGAGCTTGAATGGGGTGTATGTGAGGTTGAGAGCACTCGGAGAAGATGGCATCCCGGACTTTAAGAACCTTCTCTAGCCCACCCCTACCCACTGGTGTGTGAGTCCCCAGGTGGGGACACCGGCTGTGAATAAGCCAGGGGAGCAGGAAGCTCTCCCCGCACCCCCCCCCCCATCCCCACCCTCCCCGGCTCTCTGCTGTCAGGGCCCAAACCTCTAGTCACTTCACTTAATTAGCTTAACAAACTACTGCCCTCAAGATAACCAAACTCCTTTTTTTGTGTAAGTTCTGAAAAGAGGACACGGAAATTTTAGCAAAAATTTTACCAATTCTGCCCGGCTGGTGTGGTTCAGTGACTGGCCAGGGCACATGCCCCGGGTGTGGGCTTGATCCTCAGGAGGGGGCCTGCAGGAGGCAGCCAATGGATGATTCTCTCTCATCATTGATGTTTCTCTCTCCCTCTCCCTTCCTCTCTCTGAAATCAATAAAGACATTTTTTTTTTTTTAAGTTTTACCAATTCCTACTTGGACAGCTGATGAAGACGAGATTAGAATATCGTTTGGCTTTTGTTTCTGTTTTCCTCACACTCCCTTTCTCCATTTCCCTTTCAACATCCAAAAGTATTTGCAGGGTAAGGGGCGGGGCTGGACCAGCCCTTAGGAGTTCACGGTTAGGACGGCTGCGAGCACAGCTGGGAAGGATACAGATGCTCCGGAAGCACCTGGTGCATTCCATGGCCTCCCACCCTCCCAGGTGGAAAACCAAGTTACTCTACAACAGGAGGTCCTTCCACTCTGGGGGCCTCTCCCCACAGCCCAGCCCAGAACCCTAGGAGCAGAGGGACTCCCCAGCCTCCCCTGCCCTTGGGGAGTCTATTTTTCACCATTTCTTTCAGGGCACACATGACTCCACACCCAGGGCACACCAGCACTGTCCTGGGAACACATGAGGGCAGGGAGAGGAGGGGCTGACCCCACCAAGATGCACTTTCAGCCCATGTCTCAGGTCTAACGGTGTCACTACTGGTCCCCCAAGAACCCCAATCAATCTTGACTGCCCGTCTTCGCTAAGGAACCGGGACCTGTAGCTTTTAGTCTTGGTCTCCTTTCTGACGCCCCCTGACAATGCTTGCCTCGCCCAGGCCTCCGTTTTCTCCTGACTCACAGCAGACTAGCTGGCCCCACGCCTCCAGGCTGTGCCCCCTCCTCACGGCCTCTAACATCTCCACTTCAGCAATGCTCATTTGTCGTGTCACTTTCAGCCTCACCCTCCTCTGATGGCTCCTTGCTGTCCAAACAATCTGTGGCTCATTTCTGCCAAGCTCTAGTCCTACCTCTCACGAGTCCCCCAACTCCTGACTCTGAGCTCAGCCAAACTGAATACCTCTTTAATCCCAAGTGTGATGGGCTTGCAGGCCTTGGCGTCTTTATAACTGTTCATGCTGGTGGTTCTGCATCTCGCTCTCCCCCCACAGGGACTAAGCCTAGCAATAACTTCCTTAGGGAGCCCTTTCCTGGTCTCCGCTTCCCCACCCCCACTCAGTGTTTTTCAGGTGCCTCCTTTCTGTGTTCCCCCAGCATCCTGGGCACACTAGGGCCACAGCATCTACCGCCCAGACTGTTTCCTCAATTTGTGTGGGAGTCCTTAAAGGCAAGGACTACGTTTTCCTTCTTTCGGTTTTCCTCCTGTAGCGTTAAACAGAGGCTTGACACGTGGAGGGTGAATGAGTGATGGACGGGCTGGATGAGCACACGTGGTGAGATGACACAGTAGGGAGAGGTGCCGCTGACCCCTGTTGAATGGCTGGTCTTCCAAGGTTTCCTAGACAACCGCATGATCTGGCCCTGCTCTGCTCTGTACTGAGTGCCCCCCAGGGAGAGGGACCCCTGCTTCCCCTGGGCTGAGCAATGACCTGTGTGCGGCAAACAGGTTTTTACAGCCAAGCAATTAGGGGAAGTTCTCGGAGAAGTAAGCTGGATTTTTTAAAGAATTTTGTTTTGTTTGAAATCTCTAGATAGCTGTGACAGTTATCCGAATTTGTCTGTGGCAAACTAAACTGTGTATGTGATCTGATAAAGTGTTATGACTACGTAGGAAGCTATGAAAAACAGAACCCGTAGGGATCTGGGGGGGCCAGAGACGAGGGCAGCTGAATTACAGTCCATCTTGTTTTGATGTTCAACTCCCCTGGGACAGGGCTACAAGTAAGGGCTGTTCTGGCAGAGACCATGGCATTTAGGTGCTCAATTAGTACGGCGTTTAGACAGAGAGTGTGGTTGGAGGCGATGTTGCTGGGAGGGGGCAGGGCTCCTCACTAACATGGAACACACTCCCGCACCCCTTCCAGGCGGCCCCGCAGAGACTCTGCACAGATGAGCGGTCCGGAGGAGCCTCTCAGCCTTTAGGAAGACTGAGCGCTGTCTGTTTTTACACAAAACAGCAAAGATTTTTTCCCCGTTCCCAGCACGCTGCCCCCTTACAGAGAACAGGAGAGCCAGGGGAGGGAAGGTTTCTGGGTCTAAGTATTTCAGAGAGAAATTTGGGGGGAAGATGCAAACAGTGCAGCATGGCCTTTTAAAAAAAACCCGATTCCAAGCTTGTATAATGCTAAGGGAGTTCTCACTGAGCTAGAAGGCCTACTCCAGATGCAATCTGACCATTTCACCAGCTTTCTTTCTGTTCCCTGTTATCATGCTCTGCGTGCGGCTGACATCACAGATGGACTGTCTTTTTACTGGGCTACATCTAAGAGGCAAAGCCTCCTTTTGAACGCTGTCTACTTCCCCCCTGGGTCCCACAGAGGTAGAGCTGACCCCAAGGCGAGGGTCCGGCAACTGTCACTTCAAGCATCATCAAGCTGATGAGGGCAGCAGGAAGAGGCTGGCTGCATCTCAGACAGGGAGGAAGGGGGAGCTGTGCTCATAAGCACTCAGAGGACCAGGGAGGACACAGCCGCTCCCAGTGGCAGAGCGACCATACATAACATCACAGGAGAGGCAGGCAGAAGCCAGTGGGATTTAACCCCCAAGGGGAGTCACGTCAAGAATGCCAAATGCAGACATTTCTTGTAGCCCCTTACAAAGCCATTCTCAGAGGTATCAGATCAGCGAAGTCCATGACACAAAGACAGAGGTGACCAACATGAGATGCAGTTAATGGAGATGAGCTTTTTTCAGAACACAGATTCACGAACTGGTTAGAAATGGCCAGTGAGATGCAGGATACGCGGGTGTCATGTGTGGCCCCCGGATGCAGCAGGGTCAGCAAAGTGATCACAAGGACGGGAAGACAAGCCCAGATACACATGAAGGCAAAGCAGCGTGTTTCTTACCACTTCATCCTCGGTAGGCTTGCAAACACAAAGTTACACTTAGTGGGAAGCCGTGGCACACACAAGGTCAAGTCACGAACACCAGACTACCATTGCTTCGTGGGGAGGACGGTTAGTGTTAAGTGGGCCTGACAGGGCGGAGGCAGCCTCCTTGGCACACAGGAGAGCAAAATCAGCAGGGTTTAGAGCAGTCAGACTTATTTTTAAAAGGCACCCCAATCCCTGCCATTTCTTTTTTAAAAAGTCAGACACGTAGTGAACGTGGTCGGTCAGACTAAAAAAGTCCAGTCACCTGGGTCCTCAACTCCTACCTTATCTGCTTTAAAAAGAATACAATGAACAGATGAGATCCGAAAGCTCAGAGCTTTGTGCTACGAGTGGTTAGGCAAAGACTGTGAGTTTTAAAAACCTGAGCTGGGAGGTGGGTGTAGGAAAAGTCTAGCTTAGCCTTAATACTGGCATTTTCCACTCTCCCTATAAAAAGTAGGTATTTTTAAAAGGCTCAGATGAAACACCTGCAACAAGAGCACATCGGTGGGACAGGACTTCCAAAGTATCAGAGGTTCCAGTTCCAGCTGGAACTGACCTTGGAAGGCGCAAGGGATGCGGATGCTGCCCACGTGGGCTGTGTTCCTGATAATAAGAGCCGGGAAGCGGGGGCCTCCCCTGCCTCCGTGCCCAGGAAAGCAGTTAGTGATTGAGATCGGCATGCAACTCAGAATTTAAGAAGTTGGAACAACAGAAAAAACTGCTGCGGGCTCTGCCGGCACCACCTGGAGTTTGGGGGGCCCCTTGGAAAAAGCTGTGGTGCCCTGAGAGGTCCAGAAGGCAGGCTGATCGTTAGGATTAGCATTTTCATTTTTTAAAGGAGAAGACGGGAGTGAAGCCACTTAGGTACACAGACTGGGGCTGACCCAAAGTGGAAGGAGAGAAAGCCCGCACCACTGGCTCTTACCTCTTCTGCATCTTCAGAATGGGTGGAGAGCTGGTCATGCTGAATAATCTCAGCATCCTCCTCTGTCGGTCCGTTGCCCACCCTGATCCCACCAAAGTTGACAGTTCCCTACACACATGGACAGAAAGAGTAGAATTGCCTGGGCTTTAATATAACACTTTGTGAGGTGGGGAAGGGCGATGGTTAGTACATACAAACCTCAGAAAAGTATATATTCTAACAACAAAAGCAAAACCAGCTGGTCAAACAGCTCAGTAAAAACAAACCACCGTTTCCACCCCAACCACCACCGCCCCAACCCCAGCCCCAACTACGTTTACCAACTCATCCTGATGGGAGGAAACAGCCAGTTCTGCCTGCCGCACCCAGAGACACCAACCTTGCCTCGGTCAATGCTAATTAAGAACCCTACTTAACACGAACAGACTCTCATAGCAAGTGTCGCTCTATCTGCAAAGCTTTCAGCAGCCTAAGTTTTTCTGAAACTGAACTAAAGAGTAGACTTTCTAAGAGGGCCCCAAGAGTTCCAGCCACCGCTCCCGGGAAGGCCCTGGGCCTCTGCTCAGGAGCAAAGGGAAGGGGAAAAAAGCTTCACGTCCTTGGGCTTGCTACTAGAGAATACTGAGTTTAAAAAAGGAGAAAAGAGGCTCCTTTCCTCCAATGGAGGATTCTGGAGTGTGAAAACAACTCTTTCTGGGCACATGGACAGATGCTGATGGGTGTTTGCTTCTCCTCACTTCCCAGGCATAGTTTTCAGGAGGGTCTCCAGAACCAGAATTTCTATGTCAACCTGATTGGGAAAAGTTTAGGTTTATCGAGGCAAAAGGACTCTGTGGCTACAAAAACTAGGCAGAACTGGGATTAAGGCTGACCGATATTAATTAGGGCTAACCTGCCACAGAGTGAAAGGAGCTGAAGAAACAGCCTGTGGCCCTGGTGTTGCTCAGTTGGTCGAGGCTAGTCCCGTGCACCTAAAGGTCGCTGGTTCGATTACCATTCTGGGCACATGCCCGATTTGCCGGTTCAATCCCCAGAAGGGGACATGCTGGAGGCAGCTGATCAATGTTTCTCTTCCCCTCTCCCTTCCTCCCTCTCTAAAGCCAATAAAAACACATTAAAAAAAAAGTAACAACTCCTAGGCCCACTTCATATGGTTTCTGTCTGCAGAACCAAACAAGACAAGAGTTGGAAGATTGCTCTCCTGCAAAACAGCCTTCTGGGCAAGCAGCACAGACAATGTGTAAGCATGTTTGGACAACTGCGTGGAGGTGCCACGTACACCTTCACCTGTTCTCAGTTACTGACCACCAGATCTCACTGCTTGGACAAATGCTCTCTCTTCTAGCAGCGGTTCTCACGTGCTGGGTAGAGAACCTTGTATCAGAGTCACCTTGAAAACCACATTTCAGTACACAGAGACTCTCAAATACTATTCCCAGAAAGTGCAAATTCAGCAGATCTGGGATAGAGCCTAGGAAATCCATATTAAAATATATACTCTCAAGTACAGTTGTATAATCATTTTGATTGTTTATCAAAACTGAAAATGCATGCACCCAGTGAGACTCAGCATCCAATCCCATCCACTATTGGGAACTTGCTTGTAAAATTTTATCAAGGATGTTCCCTAAATTGCTACTTGTAATAACAGCAAAGAACTGGGAACAATGAACACATCTATTAGTAAGAAAGTGACCACATAATTTTAGCTTATTCAATAGAAAGTTCTATGGAACACTAGGCAACTATAAAAAAGAGTGAGAATAACTATGAAACAATCTCCAAGATACACTAAATTCTTAATAACTTAACAAATCAAGGGACAAAACAGTGCTACAGTTTAAACACAATTCCTGGTGTGTCTTAAAATATATATATACATCCACATATGCACTTATCTCAGAAGCTGATAGATACATGCTGACATACACAGAAAAAAAATTGGAGATAAAATGCTGTTAATAATACCCTTAAGGAGGAGAAGGGGACAGGGGGGCTTTCGGTTTCAGTATTATTTGGATTTTCTTTTTTCCCCTGAATTTTTATTGGAGCCAAACTGGCAACATATGCTGGGGAGCCAGATCTCAAATGTTCCCTTATTTGCATTTTCTAACCAAGGTCACCTATTGCTTTAACTGTATTTTTTAATGTCATTAGGGGATTCTCTGGGTCATAGAATTTTTATTTTTTCTTCTGTTTATCTTTTTTAATACTCTAAGAAACAGATGTCAAGTTCACCAGGTGATTCTGATATGAAGTCAGATTCAGGAACCACTGGAGCCCAGGGCACCTCCAGATCACACACATATTAACCTGACAACCCTCAAAAGATGGTCTGAACGGGCAACAAAGGGCATGGGTGCCAGGGGAGGACTCCTGGGATGGGTTCCAGGGCACGGGAGGCAGGCTTCAAGGCACTAAGGCAGAAGGCCAGTTCTGAAGCTTCCCCGCCCTAGAGGGTAGAGTGGCAGACAGGTTAAGCCTCCCAGCTAGACACTAACGACTGTCCTTCCAGAACACAGGGAATGAGAGTCATAGGAAGGGGGATGACACACACACACAGCAAAAAAAGAAAGAAAAAAACTAAACTGTGACACAAGGCTTCCAGGCAACCAAGAGGACACAGAACAAAAACAGATCCGTGTTCAGATCCTCAGCCCTTGGGGTCAAGAATCCAGAGTCCGTGTTATAGAGTTATCGTCCTGATGCCTTTAGGCTGCTCTCCAGATGTGTGGCTAAAAAAACCAGTAGGCTAAGAAGACCCTATGAATGTGGGGGTTTCTAGACTGGGGACTTTTAACTTGGATAGTATGCAAGAAGAGGATGCCAGACTTCAAAGCATCAAGACTGATGCATCGGAAGCGCACCTTAAAAACATTAAGGCTAGCAGAAAGAGAGCCCATAGGAAGAATGTAAATACATGGATAGTTTGTGCTTTAAGGGTTTTTTATTTATTTATTTTTTCTTATAGAAAAGAGAAAGTTCCTATTTAAAAATAATTTAAGCAGCAATATTAAAATACCTTCTTAGTCAAAATATCAGCCCTTTTAGACTAGTTCTAGAAGGATGATTATAGTTTTTAAAGTTTAAAGTGATCAGAAACACCTAATGAAGGAAATGGCTATCCACCTAAATATTTCATTTTCTTTTAAAGGAGTATGATGCTACTAGAACACAAACAGCACCTGAGTGATCACTACCGGTGAGACTTAAAAATCCTATAGATTAATTCCTTAGAAGAGATTGTACTAGTTTGATATTAGGGCATTGTAAGATTTTGGTTAAGAGATGTTTTTAAGGACAGATATTGAAATGCTTAACATCCAAATTGCTGATTCTGAATGATAAGTTAGTATTGGAGAAGGAAAGATCAAAACAGAGATGACTCTGGTTTTTACCCCAGATGTACAACACACACAAGACACACGGCAGAGCGGAGTTCTCACTGGAGCAGCTGAGGACGTGAGGGCTTTTGAGTCACAAAAAGTAGACACGTATAAGCTTCTAATGGAAGGAGACTAAGTCACAGCTAAAATGGACCAAATGTCTAAGCATCTTCTGAAGCAGAACTTGAAGTGTCGGGAAATCAGTTCAAGAATCACGGAGATGTTCTTGCTCCATGCTGAAAAATCATTCAATACCTGGTCCCAAAACACAGACATGAAAGTGGGTGGGTCCAAGAGCTGCCGTCCTGGCTTAAGATGAGGGGACCCGGAGAGGGTACCACAGCCACTCTGCTTCCATGACCACGACTGTACTTACACATCGGAATAGAAACTTAGCAGACCGAGGGTAAAGATGCTATCAGAATCTACTCGTAAGAGGTGGGACTCTTTTTCTGTCGTCTCAGTGAGTAACAAGGACATACTTCCCAAGAGCACACATGTCCCACGCGCTCAGTATAGTTCAAAAGAATTCTGCTGCACTGTTTGCCACCTCTTTACACAAAATGTGATGGTTCGATGGTTTAAATTCACTCACTGTTGCAGCCGCTGCTGCCTCTAGTCCCTGTTGGCTCGGGGTTGGGCTGACTGGGGCCTCCACGGGTTGCCCTTCCTGATAGTGAAGGGAAGAAAAGAGGAAGGGAGAAGAGAACAAAAGAGGGAGGGAGTGAAGGGGGAGACGAATGCGGGGGACATGGAAGGGTGAATGAAAATGGTCGGAAAAGGGAGAAGGAGGGTCTTGTAACTCAGCTGCTCTCCAATAGGAATAATAATCTAACAGCCATATGAGAGTCATGCAAAAAGATCTTTTGGATTTTTACCACAGTGAACATCTGGCAACTTAAGCGTGTGAGTGTATGTGTGTGTGTATATGTGTGTGTGTGTGTATATAGAATTCACATGCACACATACATTAAGTAAACACAAGAATGTATGCTGCTTCTTAAAAAGAAAAAACATGCTTCAAGCCAAATTTCCCCCGCATGTTTTGGTTGGCGAGAGTATCACGGTCTGTTTCAAAAGAAAATGTCTCCGTGTCAGCCCTGTGGTTGCCCAGGCAAACCACATGAGTGGGTTCACACGCCTGCAGCTCTTGCTGCCTTGCGTCTGATGCTACATCTAGACAGGCCCAGACCGGGATTTTGCTGAGCACAGCGTGAGCAAAACACTGACCAGGAACGGTAAACACTTCTGACTTATTCTCTATACCCGAGCTACTCAAAGCTGCATCCAGATGTCCAGGCAGCAAAAACACTTTTTGATTTCAGCAGGTCCAGTGCTCATGCTGGGATACGACACAAATGCATTTTAAGAGTACACAGACTTATGCACAGATTCATTAGATCCAATGAGGAATTGTCTTGATCTTAAAAAATTATATAGTAACTTGCAGCAACAGAAATACACCCACCAAATGCTTCCTCCTCAAATACTGATGGCGAAGGACCAGTGGTTTAAACAGTAGCATCCACGGTACACACAGCAATGCAACCACAACCAGGAAACACTGCACTCCTTTCTGCAAAGAAGGACAAGGCACATCACATTAATCAAACAAGCAGTTTCCGATTCCAGCACAAATTACCCCCCAAAAAGGTACTTTCTTACTGACTTGTAAATAATTAGCAGATGTGGCAAAGCCTAGGAATTGTCCCACAGGATGAGAGTTATTATTCTACCCTTTCTGGATAAAAAAAATTATAGTAGACCCTCCCAAGTAAGGAGGACAGGCTGAATTTAGGTCTGGATGCATGAATTGAAAACCAAACCCTACAGAAAGGGATTTAAGGTTTTTTTGTGTGTTTTTTTTTAAGGTAACAGAAACATTTAACTTCCTGACTTAGGATAACCACCTATGACAGTCCACTTCCGGGCTGACGCACCTGTCCAGAATACAGCATTGAGTTATGAATGTCCTCGTAGTTAAAGACGAACATGTTTATGAAATGAATCAGAAGGCTCGGTGCTTTCTCAGATGTAAAAGCGTCATAAGCCGTCCACTTGTAAAAAATAAGGATAACCAAGTAGCCAAACAAAGAGGTCATAAAGATTATTTCAGGAATAAACCCAAAGTAGATATTCAGGGGCTTCTTGAAATAGCTAAAAAGGAAGAGAGAAAAACACGTGAGAAGTGAAGAGACCCAGGGCCACCCCTACACCAAGTGGAGCCCTCACTAAATTTTCTCCTCTGTCTCCCTCAATTCTGTCTTTATTACTTTAAGAAGCAAGAGCCAGAAGCACTGGAGGCAAAGGAGACCAACAGGATTAACGATGACTTCCAAACTTTTGGACCTTGAACAGTTCTAGTACCATCCCCTCTATTCTCCCATGAGAGAGAGATTGGAAAATCTAGTACATTCCAAGACACAGTTCAAAATTTCATGGGAGTTACACATCAAGGCAAAAAACGACTCAATCATTTTGATGAAAATTACACAAGGTTCTTTCAAAGATCTTCACTGCAATTGTAAATTTTTAAGGGACTAATATTAAGTAAGCCCCATTGAAGGACATTCAATTTCTTAAAAGCACTTTTAAGACACAGAACAAGGTTCTGAGTTACTACTCCCTCCCCCAAAATGCCATGAATTCCTTAGGCAAAAGCTTTATCTAAACTATGCACATTCTTACGACAGAAACAGAGCGACTCACATATGGTTGAAAAGGCTCAGACCGACTCCAAACATCATGTGGATGATGCCAAGGATAACGGACATCTTCATCTTAAAGGAGTTGAGGAAGGTCAGTTTATTAGTAGCGATGTTCCAAATCTGTTACAACCCAGGGAAACAGAAAGGTATTACAAAGAGTGCTCAAATGGAAAAATGGTCACCCATTTAAAAAATAGGTTGTTTTTTAATTATGTAAAATTCTAAACACATTCTTAAGTAGAAAGACTAGTATAACAGACAACTCCCACATAAACATCACCTAGTTTCAACAATTATTATCCACCTATGCACTCTTGGTCAATCTGGCTCCATCATAGCCCAATCCACTCCCCACCTCCATATTATTCTGAAGCAAAATATAATTTTACTGTAAATATTTCAGTGCAGATCTCTAAAAAGAAGGATTCATTTTAAAAACATGACCACGATGCTAGTATCATACCCTAAAACAGTAACAATAATCCCTTAATATCATGAAATATATAGTCAACATTTGAACTTCCCTCAATTGTGTCCAAATGCTTTTTAATAATTCATTTCTTCAAAGTAAGGTCCAGAAAAGGCCTATACACCATGATTGTTGATATAGCTTTTAAGTCTTAATCTAGAGGTTTTCCCTCTAGCTCTCATTTTTTATTCCTTACAAAGTATTTGTTGAAGAAATTGGTCAGTTACCTAGTTATCTATAGATGTTTCCACAATTTAAAGTTTTGCTTATCATGTCCCTGTGGTGCTGTCAGTCCATCTACTTTTTATTTTTTTAAGAAGTTTTATTTTAAAATATATTTTTATTGATTTCAGAAAAGAAAGGGAGAGGGAGAGAGAGAAACATCAATGATGAGAGAAAGTCATTGATTGGCCTGCACTCCCTCTTCTGGGGATCAAGCCCACAACCCAGGTATGTACCCTTGATTGGAATTGAACCGGGACCCTTTAGTCCACAGGCCAACACTCTATCCACTGAGCCAAACTGGCTAGGGCAGTCCATCTACTTTTTAAATATTATTTGCCTTAACCTGTGTCCCCTAAGGCCTGGATGCCTGTAATACTTTCCTGACAGTTCTGCTGTCAGATAACATGGCCATCAGATAACATTTCCTAAATTGTGACTCTGACGCAGTCATTTCCCTGAATCACAATCTCCCCCTGAGTCCCCACCATCGTATCTATGCTAAAGTGCAAAATCTGTAGCCTGACCAGCAGGATCTTCTACCATCTAGCCTGGCATCGCTTTTTTCTGAACTGGCCTCTTCCCGAACAGCTGATCCTCGGTGACCTCTAACCTGAAAAGTTGGGACTGTTCTCTCTCCAGTCCCAATCTGACCTGAAATTAAGCTCTACAACTCCAAGTGCCTGACAGACATTTTCCTGAGTGTCCCCCACAGTTACTTCAAACTTAATATCTACTCTGTAAGTATCCAACGAAATGTCTGCAATAAAACTTTTTAACTACAGAACACGATGTAAATGTGAAGAAATACTATTAGACTCTAAGCTCCTTGAGGGCAGGAATTATGTCTTAAAAGTTTTGTGTTCCCCCCAGCAGGCACTATGCCTTGCAGACAATAGGGATTCATAAACATTTGTTAAATGCATATGTAATATGCTATTAAACTTCTTAAAGCCTGTTTCCTTATCTGTGTAACACAGAGAGCATCATCTACTCAATAAATTAAGGATAAATCAGATATGCTGAGGACTCAGTACATATTTCTGGCCCATTGTAAGCATTTCAGTAACATGAACTTCTCTAATAATTAAAATAATCAACTCTATATCTCTCCACCTCTATGTTTTTATAAGCATTTCTCCTCACCTATAACAATCTGAAGTATTTTTAAAGGCCAGATTATTTCCCCTTTTTAAATTATCATTATTATTATTATTAATCTTTACCCAAGGATATTTTTCCACTGACTTAAAAAAATATATATATATATGTATAATTATTGATTTCAGAGAGGAAAGGAGAGGGAGAGAGAGATAGAAACATCAATGATGAGAAAGAATCATGGATTGGCTGCCTCCTACATGCTCCCCACTGGGGATCAAGTCTGCAACCTTGACTGGACTCAAACCTGGGACCCTTCAGTCTGCAGGCTGACACTCTATCCATTGAGCCAAACCAGCCAGGGAGAGTAGAAGAGAGAGGGAAAGGCAGAGAGAAACATTGATGTGAGAGAAACATATCAATTGGTTGTCTCCTGCAGGAGCCCTGACCAAGGCGCTGGTTGGGGGAGGAACCTGCAACCAAGGTATGTGCCCTTTTATTGGAATTGAACCCAGGACCCTTTGGTCTGCAGGCTGATGTTCCATCCACTGAGCCAAACAAGCTAGGGACCATTTATTTCCCATTTTAATAAGGAACCTTAATCTCTCTGGGCCATAATGATGTCTCCCACCTGAAATTCTATAATCGTTACTGTCTAACACTTATTCTTTAGTTCCTCCTACCCCTTTCTTAGGCACACTGGGCCGAGGGACACCCCCACCACCCCCGTGCATAAATTTTGTGCACAGGGCCTCTAGTGTAAAGATAAGATTGGAAGTTGAAACCCAGAGGGCAGAGCTATTTCTGTCCTGTGAAAAAGACAAACAAATTAAGTTAAACAAATTAAACTGGGAAGGAGCCTTGAAAATCAGTCTTCCCAGAGTAAACATCACTAACCACCTCTGAAATAAGCAGTGCAGGAAAAATCATTTTGGCTTCCCAGGGCACTTAGGTCTTTTATGACGTTGAAGTACACTGAATAGATAAACCAAGGTTTTCCAAAAATATATATGTCAACTAAAAACCAAATAACTATTCATCTTCACCTTATTCTCTCACTTTAGGGTCACAAATTAACATTTTCGTGCCAGACATATAGGAAAGAAGTGCTCTTACCGGGTCGATGCCAAAAGGATATGGTCCACCAAAAACGCCAGGGATAGCGGGGTCCAGCTGGAGCACAGGGTTCCCCCGAAGCGTCTCCTCCCTAAATTAGGAGAGAAGTTGCATTTAGTTTTTTATCAACAGAAACTGACCCCAAAAGAAAATACGACAGCTATCTTAGCTCTTCACTAAAAAGAAGAGGTACAAACTAGCGTCTGAGATGAGAAGGGATCAGAGATAACAACTACAACAAACTTAAACACATACACACAAACCAAGTAGGGAATTTGGAGGATCTGCTTTTAATTCATAAAAAGAACCAATGTGCCTATTTTAGCCTCAGCTCCTTGAGACTGCTGAGCAAACCACAAAGTCTGTGGAGGATAAATAAAACAGAGACGTCGCCACCCAGCTCCCAAAGAAGTGTTAGTTTACCACTTGTCTGGAAAATCAGAGGTGAATATGAAAGGAATAAGCTTTGACTTTTAGCTTCTTCTGCAACTTACGTCCAATTAGATATGAACATTGGCCGTACGCTCCAGGACGATCCAAAGATATTGAGAGACTTGGAAAAGCAATCGTTGTAGATGAGGCCAGTGTAGATGGAGAACACACCCATCAACAGAATGATGTACCGTCCGCTGAACACAGTGCTAAACATCTGGGAACCAGAAGGAAGGCGTCAATGAAATGTACTTGCTCTAGCTCATGTCGGGACAACATTGTTTAGAAAAACACTAGACCCTTCCTCTCATCCCACTTAACCCCATCCTTGGGTCAGAGAGTTTGAAGTAAAGACCAAAATACAATGCCAATAAGAAATTCACTTTCACCGCATGTGGCCTCTTTAAGTGTTAAAACGAACATAACTTCTCTATACATTCATGACAGAAGACTTCCAGATCATAGTTTTCAGAAAGAATGCTTGAGGAATTACAAAATTCCAGTTTACTGCAAGATGTAACTTAAACATTACCTCATTCTCATTCTTCTGGGAGAGGATCCGGCTCTCCCTTAACACCATCCATACAGCAAACAGGGTCATCAAAATGCCGTGGCCAAAGTCCCCAAACATCACAGCAAACAGGAAAGGGAAAGTGATGATGGTGTATGGAGCTATAAAAAACCAGAGGATGTCAGATGGGTACCAGACTTCCTGGGATGATCATTTTGTAAGGTGTATAAATGTCTAATCACTATGTTGTGCACCTGAAATAGAGTGATGGATGTCAACTGTAATAAAAAATAAATTAATAAAGAAACAAGGGGGAGAGAAGGGGAGATAGTTATAATACTATCAACAATAAAAAAATAGCCGAGAACGGTTTGGCTCAGTGGAAGAGAATTGGCTTGTGGACTGAAAGGTCCCAGGTTCGATTCCGGTCGGAGGCATGTACCTTGCTTGTGGGCACATCTCCACTGTGGGGCATGCAGGAGTCAGCTGATCTGACTTTCTATCTCTCTCCCTTCCTCTCTGTAAAAAAATCAATAAAATATATTTTAAAAAAACAATAAAAATATATTAAAATAAAACCAAGAGGGGCAGAATGGAAACATCTATAATAGTGTCAACAATAAAAATAAAGTAAAAAAAATTTTAATAAAAAAAAAAAAAAAAACAAAGGAGGAAAAAGACAAACTACAGAAAACCGTAACAACTCCCAACTCATCACACTGCTCTCCGCATGCTGAGGTCAATATAAGGTGACTTTGGACTGAGTCCCCAGAGAAAATCTCCCCTGGCACGGTACACCTCACAAGTGGCTCTGATGGCATCTGAGCTACTGCTGGTTTTAAACAAAGCACACAGGAAGTGAAAGCTTTGCCTTTAGCACTGGCAACAATGTGGTTTGTTCTCGGATTCCTTTTTTCTAAGCCTGGGACACCGCTCCTGCACAGGCAGCTTTCCTCCCCGTGCAGCAACAGCCACGCTTTCCCAGCAGGAGAGAGCCCAGCAGTCGAGCAGAGCTGAAAATTAATCCTCAGACTCTTGACTTAATCATTAACTCTCCGAATAGAGGGGGAATCGGCTTTGTGCCTAACATGGTCAAGAATCACTGTACTTTTTTCTAACCTGGAACAAGGAAGCCATTTAAAAATGTCAGATATCTTAGGGGAAAAAACTTTTGCTTAAAGCAGTTCCTGCAAAGGGTGTGCTAGAGAAAGCCAGGTGTTTTATATCTGTAAAACATATACACAGAAGAATCCAATCCACAGAGTGCATGGCTATAAAACCACCTCCTTTTTAAATATATAAGATTCTTCTCCCTTTGATGGGAACGTGATTGAGATAATTTCTATAATTCTCTCAAATTTAATAACAATTATGAAAATTTTACACAGTCGAATTTTGCTTAATCATCAACGAAGTTCTCCAAATAACCGGCTCCATAAAAAAACAGAGAACAGGAGTTAAATGGGCACCTCTCTACAGGAGTTACATTAGTGTTGAGGTCTTGACATCTTTAGTTTTAAGCCAAGTTGTTAACAGCATTTAAAGTGAGGCATTAAAAGATAAAACAAACAGCCAGGCCAGCGTGGCTCTGTGGTTGAGCGTAGACCTATGGACCAGGAAGTCATGGTTCGATTCCTGGTCAGTGCACATGCCCATGAGTTGCAGGCTTGATCCCCAGTGTGGGGCGTACAGGAGGCAGCCAATCAATGATTCTTTCTCATCACTGATGTTTCTATCTCTCTCTCCCCCTCTCTGAAATACGAAAATATATATATTTCAAAGTATATATATATATGACAAGCAAAAAATAAAACCTCTAGAGCAGTGGTTCTCAACCTTCCTAAGGCCTTGACCCTTGCATACAGTTTCTCATGTGGTGGTGTCCCCCAACCCTGGAATTTTGCTACTGTGATGCATCGTGATGTAAATATCTGCATTTTCCGATGGTCTTAGGCAACCCCTATGAAACAGTCGTTCAACCCCAAAGGGGTCGCGACCCACAGGTTGAGAACCATTGCTCTAGAGGGAAACAATTCAAGCTTTTTTTACCTGGATTTATCTCTCGGTAAGTTCCAATTCCATAAGCATCTACTATGTTCTGAAAGCCATATGTGAACTTGTTGGTTTTGTTATAGGTTGGGGGAGTCTGGTTTGTCTGCATCCTGTTCAAAATGGAGGGCACGGTGGACCCACTGTGCTCCTGGCAAACATTAAGCACATATATCAGATTAGGTCATTCTCCTACATGTGGTGGTGGTTACACAGGTATTCATATTTATCAAAACCCATCCATCCAACTGGATGCATAAAATGTGCGTATTTTATTTCATGTACATTTCATCTCAATCTTCCCCAATCTTTGGGGAAACTGAGACTAGGTATAAAATTTACAATGAAAATCAAGTCTTGGGAAGAAAATTCTTCCTATAAAAAAACATTTAATTCTAAAATATGTAACCAAAGTAACCAGGGGACCTCTTTCTCTGGAGACATTCTCACCTGCCTTCCTAGGAGTATCATTGTTCTTTCCTCTGTGTATGGAGAAAGCAAAGTACATTCTCTGACTTTCCTCCCTCACCACCTGCTCTAAACTCCCCAATCCTTGCAGTCTAGCTGAGCACGCTTATTCAAAGTGGCTGCTGGTCACCAGATCCAAATATGCAAGCTCCTGACTCTTTTTGGGTGAAAACCTTGATTCCATAGAGTCCCCTCCTGCTCATTAGGTTCTGCCTAATCAAGTTCACATCCTAGATTTCAGTTTGCCCATTGTAATTCCTTTTGTGCCCAACCATGAATGTTGTACTGTACTTCCTGCCTTTGTCCATATTTCCTTCTCATCATTGTAAGTCAGCATCTCACCCATTCTTCAAAGCCCCAATGCCACCTTCCTGAAGCTTTTTTTCAATCATCGTAGTTGGGAAAGCTAGCACCCTCTCTCCATACACGTATACCACTCTGAGTACAAACTGTCTTCTGTACAGTCTGACTGTATGATTGCATGTCAGCCTCTCAAAGGAAACTGAATGTTAATTGAGGGCTTACTTTTTACACCTCTCACTAGATCAGTGCCTTGAACAAAGCAGTACTTCTAACTAGTAAGTGAGTCTGCCAGGGTCATATCACAGGTTATACTAACGGCCCGAGAATGTGGACTAGGAAACTGACATTCTGGTCATGAGCTACCCTGAAGAATCATGGATACATGATTAAGTTATTTAATTTTTTTTTTT